>JARHVA010005614.1:785000-832500 GCA_037957365.1 Torreya grandis | reverse complement strand
TAGTCTAAAATGAGGTGGTTAAATATGAATTTGGATATATGCTTACTAGTTATGTGAGGAAAATGACTTCCACCCATTTATTAAAGTATTATGTATTAATAAGGGCATGTTTGTGGCCATCTAAAGATGTAGGATTTATATTTCATATGATATCGAGTCCCCAAATTGAAAATTAAAATAATTTTGTTAGTGGTTTGAGCAATTTGTCTAGATAATGGATCAAATTATCATGATTCTGAAATGTCACACACTACTTCTCATAGGTAGATTCATACATTTCCATAGTTAGTCAATAATAACTAGTACATAATAATGTCTTGGTAAGGATGGCCTCATTGGTATGGGACGCACATACTAGTTTGTGAACTTCCCTCAGTGTTAATATAAATTTTTCCAAAGATAAATAATAAAGCAAATTTCCATCATAGCTACTATGATATAGGGTAGGTCTAAGTAAGGTATAATGGGAGACTTTATTAATGAAGGTTTTCTATTTCTTATGTGAAAGGCTTGGGGGAATGATTTGGTCTTATAAGTAGGAATATATATCAAAATACCAAGTGTAATTTGGACCAAAAACATTACAAACCATCTTGATGACTACTTATTTTTATGACAGTGTTAGGAGATGTTCCAAAAGAAATTGATACTCCCTGACTCAGTTTGTAATGTAAATCATGGAGCTAATTATATCCATGGAATATATTATTCTACTTTTAGCTCTAGGTATCTATTTAGATTCAAGGTTGGAATTTTTTGTGAGTGTCAACCATACCTTTATAAGTTACTAACTTCTTGTCCTTCATCTAGTATTGGTATGTAACCTAATTGATTATTAGTCATAAATCACCATGAATAATAAATATTGGATATTCCATTATATTATTGGGAAAAGACCTATGGTAAGTGATTCATAGTTGGCCATATTATTAGTACATGGAAAACCAATATGAAAGTACATAGGAATAATATCCCCTTAGGGTGTAACAAACAATATGATGGTGCCCAATCCATGTGATGTGAAGGAACCATAAAAGTATATTGTCTATTTTTCTAATTCAAGAGGTGCTTCTACTTATACAATCATGATGGATTCATCTAGAAACTCAAATATAAGAGGCTAAGTATTAGAAAAAGGAGCTTTTGTAAGTTGATATTCTAGTATGTATCCCTTAATGGATTTTTTATTGGCATATTCAATCTCAAATTAACTAAATAGCATTATCAACTTTTCCATGCGACCCTATAAATCTATTTTATAAAATAGGTACTTGACTAGATCTATTTTAGAAATTATAATGGTCTTATTGTTCAATATGTAGTAACACAACTTTTGGAATACGAAAACAATAGATAAACAAGATTTTTCAATCAATGTATAATTGTGTTCATACATAACCAATGTTTGGCTCAATTAGTATATGGCATTCTTTTTTCACTATTCATCATCTTATGCCAAAAGTGCCCATAGGTCATTTTTAGTTGCTGACAAGTAAAGTGATAATGTCTTGTTCAGAATAGGTGGCGATAAAATAGGTGTATTATCTAAGTATTCATTAATAAAATCAAATGCTTTCTTGAAATCTTATTTCCATGAGAAATTAGTTCCCTTATTCATTAAGTGTGTAAAAGGATGGCATTTTATGGTGAGTTATGAGATGAAACATCATATTGACTAGATCTTTCCCTACAAAATATGGATATGCTTCAAGGTAGATGGAAATACCATTTTATAAATGTCTTAAACCTTGGTTGGACTAACTTTAATTCACTTAAAAGAGATAATGAAGCCTAAATTTTATCTAGAAGTTACATCAAATACACACTTCATAGGGATGAGCCTAACATTTTACTCTTGGAGTCTCTCAAAAATTCTTCAGAGTATGCCTAGATGGTTAGGTCAGGTATTAGATTTACCTAAGATGTCATTGCAATAGTCCTTGACAATGTGATGCAGCATATCATTTTAAAATAATTACCATGGCTCATTGGTAAGTGGCTCGTGAATTCTTGAGTAAGAATGACATCACTTGATAACAAAACATTCCCCATAGAGTGGTGATAGTGTGATTTTGAATTGGTTATATCGTAAAAAACCATCCATAAGGGAACACATTTCATATTAGGTCATAAAATAAATAATCATGTTAATTTTTGGTATAGGAATGTCATCTTTTAGGTAGGCTTTATTAATATCATGGAAATTAGTGCATAGTTTGATACCCTCTAACTTCTTGATAACTAGTATGATGTAAATCCATTCTAAATAATCAATTGTTCATATGAATATCACATATAAGAGTTTATCCAACTCTTTCTTGACTAATAAAATAATATGAAGATGTATTTTTCTCATATTTTGTTTAACTAGTTTGGCATCAAGATGTACAACCAAGGTGGGGTTCAAACTTGGCATATCTAAATAAGTCCATATAAATATATCAACAAACTCTCTCAAAAAGGATATAAATACTTCACGTTCCTCTTTAGTGTGGGACACTCCTATTTTAATTAATTTTGGTTCCTTTAGAGTCCCAATGTTAACCTCTAAAGTGTCCTCCACAAGGAGGGTAAACCATGTACTAAAATATTTGGAAAAGAGGTAAATTGGTTGGCAATGATATAGTATTATTATTCAAGTGGTTCATATAACACTCCTAAATAGGAAGAATAAAAATTACCCATGGTGGTCAAGGCCATGCAACAAATTCCTCTAAGAACTCTTGAATAATTTACTCAAAATCTTGTCGATCTTTAGTATTGAATTAAGAACCATATATAAACCTTAGATTAGCAGTCTTCTATAATTCATGTGAAGAGGGGGTGAAAATATCCATATAATGGTACCTTAAATAGGGTTTTACCAAGAGACTTGCCTTTTTATTTACTTTTACCTTGGTTTGAAAGTGCCTCAAATATGTTCACTTTTAGACCTTAAAGTTTGATTTTAATTTTGTTTTTGGCCAAGGAAGTTCACCCATTCTTTGAAATAGGTAGTAGGATCCAATCTAATAAATAAACCCTGTTTATGATCTCCTAGAGGAATATGATCCCTCAAACCAAAAAAATTGTAAATGTCATTGTCACACTTGAACTCATCTAGTGGCATTATCAACTCTTATTAGTCATAGTCTATCCATTTGGGTGGTAAAGGGTAAGTGGTAAAGGTAAATATATAGGATTGAAGTTACATAAAACATAAAGGTTAAACAAATTAGTGTTTTCAAGGTTATTATAGATTCTATAATTGGACCTTACATCACTATAGACATTATTATCACTATTCAATGGGGTAGGAATGTGAATAAGGTATGTGGGGTCACCCCCAGGTGGTATAAATACAATAACATACATTAATTTATGCTTAGTCTTGTAAGTTAACTCAATTATTTGTTGTCGATCTATCCCCATGCCTATGCCTTCATAATCTTGATTATCCATAATATGGTTAGGGATAAGATATTTGGCACTTTGATAACATATAGCTAGATCATTAGTATGAAGCCATGAATCATATTCGACTAAAGGGTCTTATTCTAGGTGAGAGTATAGTTTGAAAATAATGGGTTTGTTGAGACGAGATTTTCCCTTAATGCATCACTTCATGCAAGTGGTCTTAACTTTGGGTATCTCATAGGCTTCTGGGTTTTATAACAATTTGGCAATGTGAAATGAGTCATGAGTATTATAGTTTCCTATACCTTTTCAAATATGTAAAAATAGTTAGATATATCTAGTGAATGTGTAGAAGAGGTGGAGGCTGGAATTTTAGGTTCAATATAATTGGATTCAATTCTTGATTCAATATCTAGCTTTATTGGCTCTTATTTTTTCAATTTTGGGCATAATAATCAAGACAAAATGATAATTATAAATTTTTTACTCTACAACAAGATGTTTTTAATACTAGTAATGATGGAGATTAGTTGGTATAGTTAATTACAATCTTGAAAGGGTAAATTTAATATGTTGATGTAGTGTGCAAGGTATAGCCATGATTTCATAAATCTAGGTACAATGCAAGAGCAAATTATATGATAATTCTAGGATGAGAACATAGTAAAGAGTGTCATGGGTCAAAGGCCCAATGAGCACTAGCAAACTAGTGGTTCCTTGTGATTGTCATTTATAATTACCATATTTTTTGATAATAATGGTATTTGGTTAAATATTAGCAATTATGTATCCAAAATGATTTATCAACTTCATAGATATAATTTTTAGTCCCTAAACATTGTATACAAGGACACATTCAATTATATGTCTAGTAATATTGGCCTCGATGTATAAGGGCTTATTATGCAATGGGACCAAGGATGACATATCACTTTGGTCAAAGGTACATCACTAGCTAGGGTAAAAATGTCCTACCATGGCTTGAAATGTATCAAGTATGATGTCATTCAGTACAAAGGATTACCTTAAGTACCAATTATATTAAGCATAAGATATACTAAGAGGGGGGTGATTTAGTATATCATATATATTTTAAATATTTTACTAAATCTAATTCATTTTCTTTAACCACTTAATCATATAGTTAATATATGTAATAAAACTAAAGAAATAACATGCACCACACGAGAGAGAGAGAGAGAGAGAGAGAGAGAGAGAGAGAGAGAGAGAGAGAGAGAGAGAGAGAGAGAGAGAGAGAGAGAGAGAGAGAGAGAGAGAGAGAGAGAGACCAGATTTTTACATGGAAACATAATGTGGAAAAAACCATAGAGAAAAATATCAAGTATATGAATGAGCACTAATTCAAATTAAAAATTTTAGAAGCACCAACTTCAAAGAGCATAAATCCCTTTGATAAGTAGCAACACAACAATGATCTATGAGTACTAACCCATAAGAGCACCAACCCCTTTATTGAGCACCAACACAAAATCTTTTCATGATCACCAACCCAAAGGAGAACCAACCCATCTTATGTATAAAAGCACAACTATGTCATAATGTTTCTTTCTAAACAAATGATAAAATACTACTTCATCTCTTTCTTTTCTCTTCTCTCCTCTTGCTCTTCTTAGCTAGATAAAGCCATGCACTTACTGACTTGCTTGCATGTTACAAATGGATTCCTAAGTCTCCTTTTATATATTTCCAAATGACCTTTGGAATTCATCCTTTGTGACCCTTCACTCCTCATTTAAAATGGTTCCAAACTTGCATGACCCTTAAAATACTTGTATTTGAAAAGTCACATGGCGTCCCTTCATGAGAAAATGTGTCCTTTCCCCTTTTGTCTTTATCTTGGTGACCTTTCAAATTCCTTAAGGTTACTCTTCATATAAAAATGTGTCCTTTCATTCTTTTGCCTTTATCTCATGACTCTTTGACTTCTTCATGGGCATTCTTTTGAATTTATGCAACAAAAAATATATTCATTAATATTAAATAAATATTAACACACATTAGTCAATATATGAACATTAAAAACACCTTTAAATGTTATGGGGCCTTTGTCACAAATAGTGATAGACCTTTGACATCAATGATAATATTTCCAATAATATCCCCCTTTGTCATTGATGGAAACTCCAAACTAAAATTGCCACATCCTAAAACCTATACTATACATGCCAACCTGCATATACTACCATCTAAAAAACATATAATAACTCCCCCTTACTATAGAATCCTATACATATACCTGTACCTATTCTTATACCTATTCTTGTACCTATTTTTTTCTTCTCCCCCTTTGACATCAATGGCAAAGGGTCTATCCTAGATATAACACTTAGATCCCCCTCAACTGATGTTGATCCTTAATGGCAAGAAGTAAAATAAATCACTCCCAACTTCTCTCATAGATACTCAAATGTTTATTTTGGTAGTGCCTTTGAGAAAATATCTACAATCTATTATTTAGTACTGATATATTCCATTTTAACCTATTTATCAACCACTTGATCTCTTAAAAAGTGATATCTGATAGGAATATGTTTTGTTCTTGAATGCATCACTAGATTTTTAGAAATATTAATATCACTTGTATTGTCATACAAAATAGAAATAGTTTCATCATATTTTACCTTGATGCCTTCTAAATTTTGCTTCATATAAAGAATTTGAGTACAACACAACACTATTGCAATATATTCTACTTCAACTATAGAAGGTGATATTGATTTCTACTTCTTACTTAGCCAAGATACTAAGCTATCACAAAGGAAGAAATCTCCTCTACTTGTACTCTTTCTATCATCCAAACAACCTACCCAATATGAATCTATTTAAGAATCTAAAATGAAATCTTTGCCTATAGGATTCCACAATTTGTAATATAATGTCCCCTTGACATATTTGAATATTCTCTTCACCAACTAAACATGAATCTCTTTTGGGGCTACCTAATATATTATAACCATGCCTATTGCATGCATGATATCTGGCCTCAATGCTGTCAAATATAAAAGACTATGAATCATAGATTATATAAAGATTTATCTACAATAAGTGAATCTTCATCCTTACTCACCTTGTTCCCTATACCCATTGGTATGCCAATTGGTGCACAATCCTCAAAACCAAAATTTTTCAACATTTCCTTGGCATATTTACTTTGACATATGAAAATTACTTTATCTGACTAAAATATTTGTAACCCTAAGAAAAATGACAATTCTCCAAGCATATCATCTCAAATTATTTTTGCATATTATCAAAAAATTATTTTGTCATTCTTTCAATGTTACCACCAAAAATCATGTCATCAACATATACCATAATAATCAACTGATGCTCACCTTTTATTTTGATGTAGAGATTACTATCAACAAAACTTTTTTTAAAACCTTGATCTTGTAGTTACTTATCAATTCTTACATACCAAGCACTAGGAGCTTGTTTCAATCCATGTAGTGATTTATTCAATTTTCATACATGGATAATATAATTTGAGAGAATAAATTTGTCAAGCTAATCAATGTAGACCTCCTCTTCTAGATTCCCATTCAGGAAAGCAAACTTGACATCCATCTAAAACATTTTATAATTCTTAAACACTAAATATGCAAGAAACATGCTAATAGCCTCTAGTCTTTCCAATAGTGAAAAATTTTATTCAAAATATATACCCTCAATTTGAGCATATCCTTTACATACTAGCCTTGCTTTATTCTTGGTAACTTCACCATCTTCATCCAATTTATTTCAATATACCCATTTTTTTCATATCACATTTTGATCTTTTGTTTTAGGCACTAATTCCCAAGTATCATTATTTTTTATCTAATATAATTCTTCATCCATTTCCTCAATCTAATTCTCATCAAGTCTAGCTTTTTCAAAAGTTTTTAGGCTGAATTTTAGATAACAAAGAAAAATTAACTTGCTCAGATTCACTTACCATCATCCTTTTGGTGTAAAATCTTTCATTTATGTTCCTGATGATGTCACTCTTATTATGATTTCTATGAACATATTTGGATGGGGTTTTGGTGTCATTTTTCTCCTTCTTGTCATCCTCATCTGATTCTTTAAAATCTACTTCTTTAATGATTTTATGAGTGTCTACTAGATCACTAGCTCTTTATTCTAGATATTCATCTATCCTGATACTTGCACTTTCAAAAAACTTCTTGGTTTTTTTTTTATAACATGTATAAGCTATAATTTTTCTATAATATCCAAGAAATATACCTTCATTTTTTCTAGATTCAAACTTACCTGATGTTTCATTGGTTCTCTTTATGAACCATCTACTGCCAAAAAATCTAAAGTAATCCATTGTAGCTAGTTTATCTTTCCATAGTTCATAGGGAGTTTTTTTCACTATTGACTCTCAAAAATTCTCTATTGTTAATATTCACTATTTTACCTACTATCACTCTCTAATATTTGTATGGTATCTTAGATTCATTTATCATTGTCCTTGCCATCTCCTAATCTTTTCTAGTTGTTTCTCAACTACTCCATTTTTCTATTGAGTTCTGGATGCTAAATAATGTCTCTTTATCCCATGGTACTCACAATACTCAATAAACTCATCTAACATAAATTATCCTCCTTGATATGATCTCATCACTTAATCTTCAAATCAGTTTCATTCTCAACAAAATCTTTGAATGCTTTGAAGTGGCTGAAATACTCTATTTTTTTATTCAAAAACATCACCCAAGTCATACATGTAAAATCATCAATAATAAACATAAAATATTTCTCACTTGAGTACTTTGAGTTCTCTTAGGTACACACAAATCAGTGTGAACAAGCTCTAACATCTGAGTGGTCAAGTATTCTTTTGTTTTGAACTATTTTTTGACCTACTTCCCATGTTGACATGGTTCACAAAACATGTTAGAGGGATTTGTAATCTTTGGAAGATATCTAACTGCTTGCTTCTTTCTGATTTTGATAAGATTGTCAAAATTTATGTGTCTCATTCCCCTGTTCTATATCCAAATTTCCTCAACTTGACTCATACAACATTTTTAACCTTTGATATCTAATAACATATAAAAATTATTGGCTATCCTTTGAGCATCTACAATCAACACATCTAAATCTTTTCTCCTAATTTCACAACCTTCTACATAAAACTTTAGTGTGTGTCCTTAATCACACATTTTACTTACACTCAATAGATTATAATTTAGACCTTCTAAATATATAACATTTTCAATCTTAGTTATACCATTATCCATACTTAATGTACCTTTTTTGGCTATTATGGTAGTGGTATTGTCTCCAAATTTAGCTATGCCACCATTGATATTCTTTAGAGTTATGAAATTTATCTTGCCTTCTGTCATGTGCCTCAAACATCTGCTATCAATGAACCATGGATTTTATTCATTTCTTACATGCAAAACTATCTAAACTAACATAGAATTTTTAGGTTGTTTCTTTTGCAATGAACCTATTTTAACTTTTATTCTTGATGAATGGAGCCTTGAAACTTTAGTCCTTCTTGATTGAATCATGCTTCTACAATACCAAGCTATGTATCCAAAATTAGTGTACTTGTAACATGTTATGGACTCTTCATCAAAGCCTGATAGAGGAGCAAAAGAGTTGTGGCTTCTGCTTCACAATATAAAAAAATAACCATGAAAATAAAACCTACTCTAATTTTTTTATCTTTGACTTGATTATCTTTTATAGCTTTGTTATTTCTAGCCTTCTTTGCTTGAGTTGTGCTCTGCATTCTTAACTTCTCTCTTTTTGTTTCTTCTTTTGTAAGAGCTTCAACATAGCTCTTTTTTTTTTTAAATCCAATGTCTATCTTATCTATTATTGAGTTTTGACTTTCTAATATTTTATTCAACATATTAGTGTTATTCTTAGATTTTGAATCATTAGCTACTTTATCATTGACTTCTTTAATTGTTTTCTCAAGATCTAATTTTAAAGAGGCAATTTCAAAAACATACCTTTCACATTCTTCACTTACTTTTTGCAATTGACTTGTTATATCTTCTTCAATATTTTTGGTTTTTTTCAATATGTTCTTGTAGATCTTCAATAATTTCCTTTGAATCCTTTTTATTTTTCTTGATTTGACACTTTCAATATTTGATTCTTCTTCTTAAGTTCTTGAAATTATTCTATGGCACAAATGAGTTCTCCTTCTAGATTCACCTCAACTTCATCATGTTCTTCTTAATTATCTATAATTTTGCTTGTGGAGGCATCTTCATGTATGGTCATGAATAGAACTTCTTCATCTGATCCACTGACTCCACTATCTCTAGCTAGGATAGGATATTTATAATATAAACTATTTTTCTCTAATCTTTTCTTATGTTTTTATTTGAAGTTATTTTTTTATGTAGAATTTCCTTCTTCATTGTCACCATTTTTCTTGTCTAGGCACTTAGCTACAAAATTTCTAATCTACTGCATTTAAAACATTTAAATGTCAACTTTCCTTGATATTTACATGTGCCCCTTTGAGGCTTATAGATTAATAGATCTCTATTGTCATCTTCCTCATCACTAGAGCTATCACTTGATTCTTGAATCTTGGCTTTATCTTTCTTTGATGTTTTGAAAGAAGCTTCCCTCTTTGGAGGGTTTCTCTTGTTCACTCCTCATCTCATATGCCATTAATAATACCATGTAGTGAATCCATATTTATCTTGAATATATCCTTCATATATTTTATTGTTGAAACCTTTGCATCATATATCATTGGTAGAGATCTCAAAAAAAAATTGTACCAGCATTCACTCTTTTAATTTTTCTCCAAGGCCTTGAATTTGATTAGCTATTTGATCAACCTATAAAAGATAACTATCTATATTTTCTTCCTCTTCCATCTTCAAACTTTCAAAATGTCTTATAAAATTTTAAATCTTAGCTTGCTAAACCTTTCCATCACCTTTGTAAATATTCTCAAGCTTTTCCCAAGTCCTCTTTTCTACTAGGGGTAGTTACAAGTGTCTATGGCTCTTTGTATTCCTCCATTACTACTTGCCAAATGTCAAATCCAAGGCCATCAAGTAAGTCCTCATATTTATGCTCCAAAATGAATAATTTATCCCATCAAACAAAGGTGCCTTATTTTTATAAAAACCTTCATGTGCTTTGTCCATCATGATCTCCTCAATCTACCTTCAAGTTGTTAAACTCTTTCTAAAGGAACCTACTTTGATACCAATTGTTAATCATGGGATATATTGAGAGGAGGGGTGAATTAGTATATCATATATATTTCAAATCATTTACTTATAAAATTAATTTTATTTAACCACTTAGTCATACATTCAAGATATGCAATAAAACTAAAGCAATAACATGCACCACACGAGAGAGAGAGAGAGAGAGAGAGAGAGAGAGAGAGAGAGAGAGAGAGAGAGAGAGAGAGAGAGAGAGAGAGAGAGAGAGAGAGAGAGAGAGAGAGAGAGAGAGAGAGAGAGAGAGAGAGAGAGAGAGAGAGAGAGAGAGGGGAGGGAGAGAGAGAGAGGGAGGGATATATATATATATATATATATATATATATATATATATATATATGTGCTATATTTTTATGTGGAAACCCAATATGGGAAAATCCATAGAGAATAATATCAAGTATATGAATGAGCACCATCTCAAATTACAAAGTTCACAATAACCAACTTGTAGGATTACCAAACCCTTTGTTGAGCACCAACACATAAATGAATTATGAGTACCAAACCACAAGAGAACTAACCCCTTTGTTGAGCACCAACACAACAATGATTCATTAGCACCAACCCATAGTAGCACTAATCCATTTTGTGTATAAAAACACAACTATCTCACAATTTTTATTTCTCAAAAAATGATAGAATACTTTACATATCTTTCTTTTCTCCTCTCCTCTTGCTCTTCTTAGCTAGATAAAACCATGAACTTACTCACTTTCTTACATGTTAAAAATGGCTTCCCAAACCTTTTTTTATAGCTTTCCAAATGAACTTTTTCATTAATCCTTTATGACTCTTCACTCCTCATGTAAAATAGTGAAAAACTTGCATGACCCTTTGAATCCTAGTATTTTAAAAGTTAGATGGTGACCCTTCATGAGTAAATGCATCCTTTCCCTTTTTGTCTTTATCTTGGTGACCTTGAAAATTCCTTAAGGTCACTCTTCATGGAAAAATGCATCCTTTCCTTCTTTTGTCTTTATCTCATGACTCTTTGACTTATTCATGGGTCTTATTTTGACTTTATGCAACCAAAAATATATTCATTAATTTTAAATAAATATTAACACAAATTAGCTAGGATATGAACATAAAAAACACCATTAAATTATATGGGACCTTTGTCACCAAAAATGCTAGACATTTGACATCAATGACATTAAACTTTATGTCTATTAGTATTGACCTCAATGTATAAGGGCTTAATATGTAATGGGCCCAAGGATGACATATCACTTTGGTCAAAGGTACATCACTAGATAGGGGGAAAATGTCCTACCATGGCTTGAAATGTATCAATCATGATGTCATTACGTACGAAGGATTAGATTAGGTACCAATTCAATATATTATTATTAATTCTAAATTTACACAATAAATCCATGATGGATGTTTGTGCAAATGTATTTTATAGTTACTCCATAATCTCATAGGTCTTCCCTTCAATTTTGTTAATTATATTATTTTTAATAGGCATGGAGGTTTGAATGCATTCATTTGTGGAATTTGGTTATGGTCCTTTGATGGTGATTTTATCTCTTTGAGTTTTAATTATGAAATCTTAATCAGGTGTTGAACCTATGTAATTAGATGGAGAGGTAAAAGGTCTTAGAATGGTAATCCTTTAGTAGTGTTGAGATTGGATGCTAACATAACCCAAAGCAAGATTACGAGCATAAGGGGGTTGGTAGGTATTATTTGGATGATAGGAATTTTTAGGTAAAGGTATTGTTCTATTGGTATTTGTCTAGGGTTAATAATAATGGTGGTAACATGAACACCTGCAATATGCCCTACAATATTTTTTTTAAGTATACACAAAGACATGATGGCCTCCTTAGTTTGATTGGATAGTTTGACCTTGATTCCAACCATTTTGTTGTTGTTGTTTTTATTTTTGGTATTATTTATACTAGTAAAGTGGTGTTCTCTACCATTATTGTTGTTAGTGGTGATAGTGGTATTGTTGATATTGGTTTTTATGTTGAGGAAATGGATTTTGATTGATACCCAAGTTATGATTAGTCATAGGAGCATGAGTATCTCAATATATCTATCTTTTCTCTAGCATGTTTTCAATTATATACCTTAGCTATATGCACTAGCATATATAATGTCCCTTGACTTGATGGTACTCAAAAAATTAATGCTCTTCATAAAAGTTGGGAAAAGGAATTACTTTAGGGAAAGGCTTTGGCATAGAATAGATAATCACATTTTCTTCAACAAATTTACATAATATAAAATCAATGGCATCCTTGATGTCATTGAATGATTTTTAAATGGGTAGTCTTTTCCTTGGAGAAGGTGCTCACAAATGTGATTGATTTTATGAATGGTTTTATAGAGGTCTTGGTTGAATGAATGTTTGTTGTGGTTACTAAATTGGTGGAGGTAAATGAAAAACTAGTGTTTACACCATTTGAACATGTCATGATTTAGTGACCCCATTATTGACAAAATTATTGTTGTGGTTATATGCCTTTGGTATTTTAGTATTAGCCTAAAATAACATTGAAGTTGGTATTTATATGAGGTTCTAGTTATGGATTTGGTTATGGTTCTATTATTGACCTTGATTTTGGTTTTCGATATAATTATAATTGAAAGATGATAATTTGATGATCCATTTATTGAAAAGGGAATTTTTAATCTATATCCCTTTCTTAATAACCTATGCAAATGTTTGAGCACATTGTAGCTTGAGATGGTAAGATATATCACTATGTAGGATTTGAATAAAAACCATAAATAATTACTTTTATATTAAATTGTGGGTGAATAAGCTCATAAATTCCCTCCACCATTGTAATAAATCAATAAATATTTCACCATTTATTTTTTTTGATTGGACCAAATCCACCATCATAATCTCATGCTTGATATTTTATGAGAAATGATGTACAAAATTTTATAAAAGGTCATCAAAGTTTGGTATAAAATTCTTCAATATTTTAAGAAACCATTCCAAGACTTGTCCAAATAAACTTCTTGGAAAGAGGAGAAGCAAATGTATGTCACTATAGGCCACTGGTTTACAAGTAACAAATGATTTTTTAAAATTCTCTTTGGCATCACCTTTGCCCTTGAATTTATCAAATTTTGGCATCTCATAATCTAGAGGAAAAGGCATTTTTAGGTAATCCATGTTGAATGGATACAATTATATTTAATCTAAATTCACCTTCTTTATTTGATTCTTAGTTTAAATATATTGAGTTGCATCATTCATTTTATATAGCTCTTAGGCTAGGAAGTTGGATAACATACCTTATTACAATTGGGTTTGTGTAGTCAATGGTGGATTACATTGAATCAGATATAATGGATGAATGGAATACTATTCAATGTTGGTTTGATTGGTTAAATAACTAAGAATACATATCCATGCATTAGGATTATAGTGTTGATATGAAATATGTTATTTTTAGTAAACATTCTGACTAGGGTTGATAACATGGATTGGGTTTGTAAATTATAAATATGGTAGAGGCATTTATCTAGGTGGAATATATTTGTAGTATTTGATTTTAGAGATAACTTGATGTCCACTCATCAAACCTTTCTATATAAAGGGTACCCATTGCTTGTTAGAGCCTTGGTGTTGAAAGTGTCAAGGTTAGATCCTTCTATGTGTGATACCCATTGGGTGAAAGAATACTATTATGTATCACCTAGTATCTATTGCATGTTAGGACCTTGTTGTTGATAAAACACATATTTTTGATTGGGAACTTTTTGAGGGTTAGGTACTTTTTTTTTTAACCAAAAAAAACTCTTTGTTGACCAATAAAAATAGATTATTGATTAGGCAATGTTTATGATGTTTGTGGTATATCAATTTTTAATTATGTTGGTGTAACATTAGTTTCCAAATGTTGGGGTGGTGTAGTGTCATGCACTTGTTGAGGAAGTATGTTGATGTTAGCTAGTTTCCCCCTTTTGCATACTTAAAGAAGTAGCTATTTGAGGAGTGGAAATTTATTATTGCATTTGAGAAACATGCATACCTATCCTCTATTGTTGCAAACCAATCAAGGCATTTGTTGGAGAAATATATTATGTGTTTTTATATGTTACATTAGACCCACTTTGGTTCAAATTATAAAGCACTTGCATTCTATCCATTTTGTTTTACATGAGGTCTTTTGTAGAAACTATAATTGCTTCTATAATTATTGGGACATTATACATGTCTCCTACCAGTGATCTTTAGCTAAATGGGTCTATGTTTTGATACAAATATATTTAAAAATCCATTTTTGGCCCTATTGAAGGATCTATCTCTATAAGTGACATGTTTGAGATAGCCATGGCATTGAATTTCTGAGCTAGGTTAAGGTAATTTTGGTATGTTTGTTGTACCTATTCTAATGAATCATCCATGGGACCTTTCCCTTTTACAAGTGCACTTTGGCCTTGTTGAGGTATTAAAACTTTATTGTAACTATTTGATGCCTATTTATAATATTAGTTATGATGAATGTTACAAGGTATTATAATTAAAGTAGATAGACTTTCATGTAGGAATTCTATAACAAATTTGTCTCCTCCCTTTACTTCACCAACTAGAATTTCATCTTCATTTTATATAAAATGGTGATCAAATAAGTATGGGTCATAAATTGCTAGCATTATTACATAATAGGGTTATTTTTGTTGGATTTGTTCAATAATAGGTGTCATTTGAGGAAGGTACTATGTTGTTTGTTCTTACTCAATAATCGGTCTTTCCCTTGTTATACATAATGTATATTATAAGAGGGATATGTATCCATTTCATATCCTATATCATCACCATATGATTATTGAACAAATGGGTCTCTATTAAAAAATTTCTCATATTCTAGATTGTACATTGTCCCAAAATATGTATAATAAGGCACATTCAAATCTATTACTAGGTCTCTAAAAAAACAAGGTCTAAATGTGGTAAATAACTAAGGTCTAAGGCAAACAAAATTTGGATATATAAAAAATCTCCAAAGGTAAAACATCTAATTTTGGTCTAAGGTAAGGGTGAAACAAAAAATATAAAATATTAAATGAAAAAGGTATTGGTTTTTCAAAATGAGGTTATAATGAGTGACAAAGGTACCTAGACAAGGTAGAACAATCGTAATATAATTCTAACAATGGAATAGAAAGGTGCTAGGTTTTTGGTTAAACATCACAAATCTAGAATTTTAAAATAGGTTGAAAGGATAATTATTTTCCCAAAGGTGTTTATAATTATTATCATGGAAAATAATGTTAGGTCTTTGGTTAAAAGTCATGAAGTTAGACTTGGAAATAAGGTTTAAAACAAGAACTTGAAAACAACCTAAATCTAAGGTAATTAGCTTGGATAAACTCAGTAATAAAAAAGGACTTAAAATTAATGTAAATATAAGGTAATTATTTTTGAATAACTAAATAATTGGATAAAAAAAGATTCAGTAATTGGCTCACAAAATACTTAGTAATTGGCTCATAAAATATTCTTATAAAATTAAACTAGGAAATTTTGGAATTTGGTACAATGTACTCTAAAAAAGGCACATGTAAACAAAAATTATCACAAAAAGAAAACTCTAAGTCCATGAAAAAATATTTTAGACCAAATAAGAAATCAATCTAAGTAACATTATCCAAACACAAAAGGTAGACCACCTAAGCCTAAATTAGATGAGGCTTTGGCATAGACCTGATTAGTCTAAAATTTGAAATTTGAAAGATTGAATTTAAAATTTAATAAAAAATAATAAAATTTTCTAAAGGTAAATAGGCTAGAGTAAAATTGGTAACATAACTAAGAATTTTGAAATAAAAGGTATGAACAATTTTGGAACTTAGTTTCAAACAAGGCAAGTGTTTTGGAACAAAATCAGCATTGTAACAATGATCCTTCAAAAAAATAGTACACAAATAGTTTTAGACAAAATCCAAGGAAAGTATTTGAAATTATAATTGGTAGTGTAACAATAATCATATAAACAACTGGTAAAACAAGTGGTTTTAGACAAACTTTGAGGCAATTATTTGAAACAAAATTTGCAACATAATGATGATCCCTCAAACAAGTTATAAAAAATCATTTTATAATAAAATTCAAAGAAATTTTTTGAAAAAAAATTGGTAGTATAATACCATTAGTTTGAAGTGGTGTATAATATTTGAAGGTTTTGACTTGTTTCAATTTTCACACACAAATAGTTTTAAACTCAAAGACACATGTTATTAAAAGAAAGTAGACAAAAATTAAGTACACATATTAAACCTAAAACTAAAATGTTTCATTATGTGAATTAGATTAAAAATAAATAACTTTATATTAAAATTTATATTCCTTTACATAATGACTTCAACTGTGTACTAATTAGAGAAGTTTGATGCTTAGCATAAACCAATTCAAGTTTTCATTAGGATTGGTAGGATAACTACTCAACCATTATTTATTCCTAGTATCACATTCCCTATTTATATACCCCATTATTGATTAGGGTTTTTACGATGTTGGGAGATGAAACCCTAGGTCAATGCACCCCTAAAGAACTTATGAGGAGGCCATGGACTCTTATGCATCAGCCACTATAGAAAAATAAACAAATGAAATTTGGAAGAACTTTAGAGGTCATTTCTAGGTCATCCAAGTCACTCAAATCTTAGGGATAAACTAAAAAACATTTATTCCATTCTATAATAAAAAAACAAGGAAATAAAGAAAGGAGAGCATACACACAAAGTTAATTTTGCTGAAAATAATTTAATCTAAGAACTTTGAAACTAACTAACAAACAATGAATAAATTAAAAAAAATAAAATCTTAAGATCTCTAATCTAAACTAAATGTTCATTTTAAAGTCACCAAATCAGATATGAATGAAGTTTTTATGTCTTGGCCTTATTTTCTCTTATAAAATTGAAATGTGAAAAATAACTTGTGTTAGGTCAATTTAAAGAACTAAAACAAAAGTGTGTATGAAAATTTATAAGTGTTTAATCCTCTTCTTCTCCACTTATTTTCCTAAAAATTTTAGGGTGTTCTCTTTCCTTTATGAAAAAAATACAACCAATAAACAAATTTTCATTTTCAACTCTGGGGTTTTGGTTTACACAGTGCGAAGTCACCAATTGCTCAATAGAGCAAAGTTATCGTTTATAACAAAGTCACTAATTTCTCTATGGAACAAAACATATAAAAAATGGTACCTAGTGAAGTAAACTTTAAATAGTGGTGAATTAATTAATTATTCTATAAAAAGTCACATATTAGGCCTTAAATTAGGGAAAATTCACTAAAACTACCAGAAAATATACCTAGTGACATCACTTAAATGCATGCTCAAAGTCACTATTTGCATTCATCAATGTCATTGTTTACATAGAATGTTAAAACATTGGTCAATGTTTCCAATTTCACCAAATATAAATGTCTCCACTTCTAGCAAAGTAACTAATTTATGCAAAATAAATGATCATAAAATAGAGGATAAAATAGGTGAAGTCATTGATTAGTAGAGCAAAGTCATCGATTAGTGACAAAATAAAATGATGGGAATTTTAGGCATAAAACTCAAAACTTGAAGTTATGAGTGGTCTTTTTAATATTTTTTAAGGTTTCACATCATTCATTTGGTCCATATGGGATATATGGCCCCACTAAGCATGCCATTATGTAACATTAGGAATCTAAAGAGTAATAACTATCATTAGTTCCTTATTAGTGAATCAAATGAGAATTAAATTATAATAATGCAATAGAAACTAAACCACTCTTTCCTAAGTACTATATTAAGCATAACACAATGAACAAAACTAAAAATAAGAGATAAAAACATACAACAATGTTACCTCCATTTTTAAAATTAGTGTTCACTTATTGGCATAAAGGATGTTCTTGCTCGGATTATGGAATTAGAGACTTTTATCAATACATTCTCCATCCAGGTAGAACTTTTCTAATAACACATGTGGCTTTGATTTTATTTTTTTGGCTTGGTGTGAAGATTATTGAATCAAATTGGCATTATAACATTGCTTGAGAGGCTTACTGAAGGAATTCCTATATATTAAAATTACACACAAAATTTTGTGGATGAGAGTGAGGGCACTTATATTTATGGGTATTAAAGTAAATCTAACCCTAGGGTGGTTAGGTTTAGTTTTAACCTTTGTTGAGTTAAAAGTAACCTAAGATGATTTTAATGTAACCTTGGGTTGGTTTAAAGTAATTATGAAGTCTTGACAACTCATTTTAGATATTTATTAGCCATGAAAACTCATAGAAGATATTTATGAGGTTGTGACCAACCCTTTTTTTGAATTTTAGGAATTATAAAAGAAATTATTATCTCCCTGGACTTTGACCTCATGGTTATTGAAAAAATAATTTTCTATAAAATATAATTTAGTAATTCAACTTGGAATTTTTACTTAAGTAAGATAATTGAAATTTTATTATTAAATAATCTTGATTAGGGTTTTTATCTTTTATTAATTATTTTAAATGTTTTGCATTAATAGATAAACATGACAAGAATGTCAATTTTCTAGGTTGTAATTTGACTAGGGTTTAATCCAAGATAGTTTATCAGTGAATATAGGATAAAACCTTAAATAAGTAAGCCTTGACACATTTGTGAGAAATTACTTCACTTACATGAACAAAATTAGGAAATCTAGTGACTCATAGGCTTAAATTACGTGATTTTCTAGAAATAAATTTGATACCTAATTCAGACACAAAAGTGGCAAAAAATGAGTCTCTATAGATATTATAACATTGGATATACACTTCTATTAGATCCACCTGAGTCTAAATCAATTTTAGAATCATCATACCTTAGTAGATATTCTGACATAGTCTACATGCTTATGATAAATCAAATTAAATATAATTGTGATCCTTCTACTATTTTAGAGGATGCTTATTTCAACATTGACACAGGTTCTCCTATTAATCTTTATGAGTACTGTGATATCTTTCCCCCTTCTATTAACATTATACATTCCTTTACTATTAACCATTCTATCCATTATATTTATATTCCATCTCCCACAACCATTTAAATGGGACCAATGGGATCACACATTATTGAAATTATTTCATGGAGACATTTCAATGGTAGAATCCCTAGGAGTCCAAAATAATATTCAGGAAGAAGAAAAATCTCTTAGTGAAACCTTGTTTTAGTCTCTAGGGGACCATCAAATTATAAACTCAACATATCTAATTAAAACCTTACTTGAGGTGATAGATGATAAGTGTGTGAAAATAAATTAGAACCATTTAATGAAACCTTGATTAAGATGCTAAGGGACAATCAAAATGATTTATTAGCATCCCTTAGTTAAGGATTATTCAAGGTGAGATTAGACCATCCAAAAAAAATCAATAATAATTTATTGGTGGAAACCTCCTCAAGGTGGCAATAGTTGATCCAATTATTTTCCCATTGGTTGATAAAAATATTACTAAAATCAATATTAGCCCCACCACAATGAAAGTCAAATCAAATATGAAATTAACAACACTATGTGTGAATGAAAGTCACAATTTTCACTTATCCTAAAATAATTATACATTTATATTGATGTGTTTTTCATACACATATTAAAAATTATTATGAGGTTACATCTAACACTTTAGTCTTGGTGAATAAACTCACTCCAAGGCACAAGTTGTAGGGTATTTAATTTTATAACAACTTGTTGGAGGAATAACAAGGAATTACAAAAATTATTTACCACAAGTTAATTGGTTATGGGTGAAATTACATATAATTAAAGTGGTTTTAAATATGATGATTCTAACTAATGTGGGCATTATTTTAAAAAATATTAAAAAAGAGGGAAGAGTAAGATAGAAAAGAGAATTATATAAAATCTGAGGATAATGTCTTTCAAGACTAGTATTTGAACTCAAATATGACAAAAATCTAAGACAATACCTATCATAACATTATATAGCATAAAACAATCAAATATAGTGAAGACTCAAAGGAATCATAACACGATATACTTAAACATGTAAAAATCAAAGGTTTCCTAATTGCCAGATTGTTATTACACATCTATAAGAGGGTTATGATAAGCATGCAAAATATATTAAAATAAGATATATATATATATATATATATATATATATATATATATATATATATATATATAAGATTGTATTTAAAAATAGATAACTCATAAATAATTAAATCACTAATATACCAAATTGATGGAATGTCTCAAGCAATCCACGTAAGTGGAGGAGAATGAATAGTTGCACATAGAGATCAAGTCAAGCAGAACTTCTTTAAATTTCCTATTAATATGAATATCCAAAATTATCCTCCTCTTGATACAAGGAGGTTACAGGTATTTATAATTTTGTTATGGGGAATGCCTCATCTCTAAAAGCTTCACCTAAAATTACAAGTCCAAAAATAGAACCTTTTATTCAAAAACCATGCAAATATGCATGTATAATGATAATACTTAGAAAATACTTTCTAGCTAGAAATAATATATGAATGTATAATTAACAGATTGGGAACTAAAGTCCCACATTGGTGATAAACATGTAGATACATAATCATTTGAAATTTTAAGTGTTGATGCAATACTATTAATTAGATAATTTGATAGAGACCTTGTATTTATAATTATGTCAAGGACTAAAATATTTGTGAAGATGGGGGCACTAATAGCCAGTTTTGGGCATTTGACCAACCTAGAAGCTACTTATTTATCCTTTATCAATTTACCCAATGCATAATCTACATTAAATTCTTTATTTATGATATCAAAATTTAGTAACAAAGGATTCAAAATTATGACTTCCTCATCTATTAATTTTTCTTGCTCTACCTCTAAAATCTTGAATTCAATTACTAAATCCTCATCACTTACTACTCTATATTTGGAAAAACTAAGCAATTGTAATACCTCTTCATTATTTTTATACATATTACATTTCATTTCTTGCCTAAAACTTTTGGCAGCTGAGTGAAGAAGGTTATCAAAATTAGGTTTGTTGACCAACTCCAATACTTGGATGATTACCCTAGTTACTCTCATATCTCCCCAAATTTGTAATGCTTAAATTTCATGACCAATAAAAATACTGAGCAACTTCTTCATTTACTTATGCTAATTTGTTGAGGCATTCCTCTTGACAATCACATAGTTTAAACACCATGAAGCCTACATGTTGGTCATTAGATTGAGACAATAAAAAATAATAATTATAGAGCATTAGACAAATAAATTTAATATTATTTATTTATCCTTAATTTTATTCCTTAATGTCACAATACTACTCTATGGGCCTAACTTCTTACCCTAGACAATCTAATATTAAACAAAATAATGTACATTTTTATAGCTACACTCTACATATCATTAATCACTTTCTAAGGAGCCTATGTAATCTAAATTTGCTTCCACCTTTTAAAGGATTATCATTAATTTGGTGCATCTATTTCATTTGCACCACAGTGGAATCCATAAAAGTGTTAAAATACTCTTTATATTTATGGGGTCATTGGGATTTATTTTGGGCTTCTTGGCTTATGAGAACAAGTTTTCTCTTTATTCAAATTCTACATCATCTTTTTTTCTTATGTTTACCATATTCCTCTTCCTCACTCTTTGAATATTCCTAGTTTACTTCTCAAACTGAATGGAGACTATGGGTAGCTATGTCAAAACCAAATTTTTCCTTTCATCTCTAAAATTTTGCATCTCCCTTACCCATTGAGGAACTACATGTTATCTTTTTTATTCTTCCTAAGTAACTTATAAAGATGTAGATGGTGTAGAGGTCATTGGAATGGATGTGATCATTATGGTTGGATGGGAAGCACTTATTTGAATAGGTATTTGGGGAAGTATCTATCCAACCACTTCCCATAGGGAGGTTTATTTCATGGGTGTTACCTCTACCAAGAATATAGTTAAGCTGAGGGTTATCTTCACAATCATTATTAGATTTGGCATGGCCAATGACTAGGGCATATTAATCACTTTTTAGATTAACATTTTCCTAGGAACTGGTGGCTTATAAAAAATAGAAACTATAATGATATTCTCTAAATGGACTACCCTAGGAGTCATTATCAATTTTGGTGAAGAAAAAATATTTGAATCAACACTAGTACTAAGAAAATTAGATGATATAACCCTAAGCACTAATTTAGGAAGACTTACAAGTAGAATTTATACATTAAGCACTAAAGAAACAATAGAATTCACTACCTCATTAATATTATAAATTTATTCTTGTGTGAGGCTGACTAACATGTTTTCTCCTTCATGCTCACCCAGAATCAAAGTTTTGGATTTCTCTAGCTCTTATCTTTCATCATCTGGTTATACCACACCCATCTCTTTGTCTTATTCCTTTGAAGGATAATCAATTATGGATATCACTTTTTCTCATTATTATTATTTTCCAAGTTCCATTGTATTCTTTCAATCCATTCCTCATCCTCAATAGCTTCTTTTATAATAGGGAGACCAAGTGATGGACTCTCTTCTAGTTTTTTTAATCTTAGGAAGGCATAAGAGAGTCCTTGTGCTTTAATTGGTAGGTGAATATTTATGGAGTGTAAGGTGAATGAGATGGTAGAGGGGTTGTGGGAACAACTATGGTGGGAAGTGGAGATGAAGATGATGAAGTGAAAGCATTGAAGGGTACACATATCCCCTGAGGGTAATTAGGATATTTGGGAGAGCTAGGGGAAGTTGGAATTGAAGAGAAATATATTTTTAGAATTTATATAAGGCTCACTTGGGTGACTATAGTATGAGGAAGGAAAGGAGTCATCAAAAGTATTTTCTTCCTTTGTTCAACTAAGGAAATGTTTGACCTATCCTTTATAGTCTTTGTGCTTAATACCTTTACATGTGAAGATATTGAAGTTAAAGGACTTGAGAAATATAAATTCCTCTCAAAATATCCCTCAATTGAGGATTTTATTCCCTCTTACTCCTATATTGATCAATTTATTCCTATATAGCTTCTTCTAAAAGGGAAGGAGGTTGATCTAATAGCTAAGAGCCCTATGGTGGAGATGGATGCCATTGATGACTCTATAAGTTTTGGGTATCTTTGTCTATTTTCTCTAGGTTATATTATAGGGCTTTGGAAAGTATCATAGACATTTTATTGTCTTAAATATTTATCCATACTTCAAAATAATTTGAGGCATTTAAGAAAATATGATCATGATCATATGCCTAATGATTATAAGAGATGCACATTCTTATTTTTGAAGATAGTTTCGAGATCTGCCCTTATTTTATTCTTGGGGTCCCATTATTTGAAATATATAGGCTATAAATTTTATTACATTCTAGTCTTATGAATTGAAAATAAATGTGACCTAGTCATATTTTGATGTTGTCCAATGTTGAAAGGAGTCTTAAAGTAGTAGGCCAAATGTCTTTAAACTAATTATTCATTAATATTATTCAATAATATCTATATAATTATGTGGCAATAGAAGAGGATAAAACCTAGTATCCTCTACTTAGATGACAGTCACATCTAGATATAACCAATAATCTTCTATTTTACTTAGGTTCTATGTTATGTTTTTTGATAGTTTGGGCATTGGGTTACCCTGAATTAATTGGTATATATGAGTATATACCTAATTTATTATCTTTATAATTTAATTCTTATATATATGAATGAAAATTAAATAAAAAACCTCTCCAACCCTATTTCCCAAGTATTCATCTAAGGGTTTCCATTCTTGACCATAAAATTTTTAAATAATGGCCATTACCACATTTAACAAGACATCACATTGAGATTAGCATCCTCAGACCTATATTCAAGATAAAATATCTATGAATTTATTCATGAACTTATAATATCTCCAAGTACCATCAACTTCTTGGTTGACAGGAGTATATCTAGTACTATAATTCATTCAACTTGAACATAGGCAATACTCAGGAAACCATACAACCTATTTTGTAGTTCCATAGTTATTAAAAATCTATATCTATATTTAATGTAGTTGGAGGATATTGATCCCTTAGGATTCAACCTCTTTCTATTTACAATCCATTACTTTAAATTTTTATCTATATTATTATCTTCAAGCCAAACATTGGCCAAGACTTGATTGTGGGTGGTCCTAGGATAAGGGAGCCTAAGATATCTTTAAAATGCCCTACTTGAGATGTAATTAGAGGTAGTATTCAAATTTATTACATGCATTATATCCAAAATAGTGGTTCCATTAACAAAAAAACTTTTGAGAGGCTAATGCATGGCATTACCTTAGGTTTAGCCACCACTTGATGCTTTTTTTGCTCTTTAATTAACAACATATCATTTATGTATTGTTTGGCCTTTGAAGAGAGTTAATATTATATAGAATATTATTGGATTGATTTTAAATCTTCTTGAGAACTAAGTGATGTGATAATTTTAAGTTCAAGTCATTTTTTATATAATATTAGATCTTTGTATTTAGCTAATCCCACAAATGAGTATGGGGAAAGGAGTGAGGGCTTACCTTGTTTTGATGAAAAATCCATTATTATCCTTTGGTCACTTTAATTCCTTTGATGTCTTGGACTAGTTCATTATACACTTAATTATTGAAGAAAATGATGGATTACTTGACAATAAGAAGCTTGAGAATGAACTTGTTTAATCCAAAGAGCAATAACAAAGTGAATCCTTATTGTAAATTTTGTATATATCACTCACATGCCTAGGTATTGAATGTAATCATGCACCTTAAACTTAGATAATTAATTTTTTATTTTAATGTCTATCTTAATTTGAATGTGCCCATAATATTTGGTTAGTGTCCTTACTTTCCAAGTGGTAATCATTCATTAATTCTATGTGTCTAGTCATTAATTTTGAGATACCTATCAATCATTTGTTGACTTTATTATTTATCATACTATCGATAATTTTCTTTTATGATTTTACCATGCCTTCCTTCGATAGCTCCCCTTGTTAGGTCCTTGTTAACATGACCCTTTAAATATATTCACTATGTTAGGTAGGTCTATAATAGGAATTTAACATGATAAAGCCTCATAGTGATGAGTTATTATGGCTAAGCCATATAGCCTAATCTTAGAGCACTAGAAGCACAAAATATTTCAGCATTAGAATGGTTTTCCATTTTGGTGAAAAATGTTTTGTGGTCATGGGTCATAGTGATCAATACACGTGGAATGATTTTAGAAGCCAAGAGACTGTGGATCTTAGAACCATTAGATTGCAAACTAAAAAAATGCTTAAACTTCTCATGAATGTGGACTACCATGATGGAGACATTTGGAATGATATTGTAATCCTAGAGACTTGGGAGCTCAAAACCATTATCACATGGTAATGTAGAACTATTAAATTTGTCAATAAATAGATGAATTTATTATGTTTCTATTTTAACATGAATATGTCACATGGAGATTTTTTGGAGCCTAAGAGACATGGGAGATCAAAAAAATGAAACTTACAATAAAAAAAAAATTTAAATGTCCTTATCTCCATAGTTATAAATTTCAAAATCATTCAAGGATTTGAAGACTTAAAAAATTTGTGATTGTCCAAAACTCTGAATAATGTGAGAGTGACACATGCCACAACCACATGAAATATTCAATACAAACCATATTGGATGAGATTCATGGTCTTTATATGTTAATCCTATAATCCAAAATATATATGCTAGGACATATAAATATTATTTCTATTAGCTCATAAATTTTAACATCATATCAAATTAAAATTCATGAAAATTGAAGGTTTGAAATGACTTAAGATACAAGTTTAAGGTTTGTCTTTTACAATTTAAATTGGGGAATTATTATATTTTCTATAAATAGTCCTAGATGAAAAATGTATGATATTTTAGTCATAGATCTTTAGTCTTATAGTTCCCTAAATAGAGGTTTTAAAATAATGGGTCCCTAATTTAAAATTAAAAAAATGGGGAGTGTGTATTATGGTAGAAAAAATGGAAAATCACATGGGAAAATAATCCTAAGTATTTTGAGAACACATAAATTTATAAATATATTATGACAAAACTTTAGTATTAATAGAGAAATAGAAAGGAAACCCCAGCTTTTGGAAAAAAATCTCACTTCCTAATACAACATACTAACTTTCCCATTCCATGGATTAGTTCATTTTGGTCATGAAGATTTTTTGAAAAAAACTCAAATAAACATTGTAGGTTTCATATTAAATTTTTACATTGAAATAAATGAAAAAATAAAGCCTAGGCATTTCTCTATTGTCATCTAGGTATTCATTTCCCTGATGGAGATATCCTAGTTTCACTAGAAAGCTTGCTCTATTGCTAGCTAGGCTTCCATAAACCTGGTAGAGTATACTTGAATCACCTATCCCATATCAATTTTTTTATTTTATTTTTTTTACACTGATAGAAAAAAATTTGGAACCTTGTCTAGTTGAATGTATGAAATAATAAAATATATTAGTCAATGTGTCCCTATTAGTGTATATTTGGTCTTATGTTTATGATCTCCTAAAAAAAATTTAGCATATGATAGTGAAATGTATCTTTAGATATGGGGGGATTTTCTAAAATTCATGAGAATATTAGATCAAGTGACAAAAATTGAGTAAGCCTAATCAATCTAAATAAAAAATAGTTATAATACATACCTCAACACTTGAAAGTCCAGTACTATTAGAATATATTTCCATGAGTACCAGTTGCATTCCCTTTAGGTATCATCCCCATTATTTTGATATGTCCTTTTGTATTTAGTAGAGGAAATTATTTAAAATGATTTTAAAATTTAGGAAACTAAACTAGAAAGAATGGAACTAAGCTATAAAAATCAACTAAACTACTCTAAAGGAAAACAAGTGAAGAAAGCAAGAAATTTAATCTATAGAGAAAAAATCTAATCTAGGAAGTAGGAAATCTAACCTAATAAGAAAGAAATATAATCTAAAAAATAGGAACCCTAATCTATTTCTACTCTAAATCTCCATTTATAGTTCACTCTGAAGCATTTCCAGTCAAGTTAGCTATGAAGTAATGCTTCAAAGACTATCCATTGATTAGAAAGGTGAGGTCAATACCTTGGAAATATTTCAACTAAAAGACATTATTTTTAAATATTTTAGATACCTGATATGGTCCTAGTGATGCATACAAGTGTATCATAGGGTTTACAGAGTGTTTAAAACACTTCTCATTTCTAGATTCAAATAATCTATTATATGTGTAGCTGGTTATGATCTTCCAAATATCTTTGGTGGAATAGTGGAAAAGCAATTAATTATTTCACAAAATGATAATATAACTAGTTTTTGGGAGCAACCATGGTATTAAAGATTGATTGTGAAATATAATAATAATTTGAACTAAGTATAGTGAATTATAATCAAAACCTAATCTATCATGAATATTTATAATGAAAACCAAACTACAATGAATTGATCAAAAGAAAGAATAAATAGGAAGGGTAGGGTGGAAAGAAGGTGGATATTGCTGATATTCAATCCAAACATTATGACAAAGATTGAATTTCATCAAAGACATGTACTCAAACCAATATATGACATGAAATAGCAAAAGGTATAGATCCTATCATAACCAAGCAGATGTCTAAGGATTTTGAAATAATGAAAATAAGAACTCAAATTCACTTTAAGGATTTACTTCCACATGAAAATTAAATAAGCACATTTTGAAGAAAAGTAAATAAAATGAAATGAATCTAAAATCTTGAAATCAACCAAGCATAATCTCAAATTGATAAATCTACATTAAAATGTGCACATAAATAATCTATAAAAATAATTCAAATCTTAACATCAAACTATATATTTGAGGAAGTAGCCATGATAACAAAACACACAAACAAATACAAGATAGTCTTTGTAGAATTCAGTTGCTTGCATTACATTGCTCCAAATTTACTAAATAGTTTTTTGCTCAAAACTCCCTCCTATTTATAAATGTCAATACCCCTTTTATAGAAGACCTTGAGGTATGTCGGTCCATAATATTAGATGATAATTGGACAAGTGTCAAGGACAACTATCCTTCTACAACATTCTAGAATTAGACACTTTATAAATGGACTAACCTATAAGAAATGCACTTTATAAGATTCACATTATTTTACAAAATAGAATATTATATTTTAAAATGATATACATGCTTTGTTACAAAAAAAATATGCTAAGTTAACATATTTGACTCTAAAAATTTCTTTTAGTTGTAGCCTTTTACCTTTGCTCCAAGATCTTTATTGTCTAATCATGATTCATTAATAAGCTTTAATTTGATGATGAGATCCATGAAAATATCTTAATATTGATCTTCTATGTGTTTGAAGTCCTTTTCAGATCTATCTAAGGCTTCTCTAATACTCCTAACATCACCAATTTTCTCCTCTAAAGATAGGATCATGTCCAAGATTATTTTATTGTCTACTCTTGTAGTGCCTTGGATATTAATCTTTACCTCTTACATGAATTGAGTATCCTTGTTTTTGAATTCATCACCTATTATCAAACCCATATGACTAATGGTAGTTAGGTCTTTGATCAAGCCTCTGAGTATATACACCATTTTATACTTTAACTTCTTAAAGTATTTAAAAATATTATCCATACCCTTGGACCATTTATTCACATCCTTTATCTTATCTAACAATATAATCATAGCCATGTTTAAATATCCCAAGCGGACTATTTTAAACTCAATAATTTGACCATTCATTAATAAATTGATCAATTACTTTACCTTATTGATTGAATCATGTCATTGATTGATCTATTTCATAACCATGGAATGTTTCATGTTCACCACGTCTTGTTTGGACCTTATAACTATCATAAAGTTGAATGTGTCATAAATGATTGCTTCAAAATTATTGACCCTATCCATTGGCATTGATAGGATAGATTGCTCCTCTAAGTTATTATTTTTATCTTTAAAGATTTTTATAGTATATTAAAATTATTTTGATTGTGTTTGAGAAAGATCCAATACATCCTCATCAAATATTGGATCCTCACCATGTCTTTATCTCTTTTCTTAGGTAAAATTAGTCAAGGGATCCACCTTTTGATATGTAATCTCTTCACAACCTTGCTTGACTATTTTCTCAATCACTCTTTACAAACCAATAGTATTTTAATCAAACCTAACCACTAATTAATATTGGGTCACATGTGTAACTATGATTTCTACTTCTGAATGGGCTGACTGACTTGGGGTAGTCAATATCTTTGGCTCTTCTTCTTATAGATCAATGATTCATGGATTCAATTCTTACTATATTTGGATGTTAGTGTCCTTCACCATAGCCCATGGATGTTGAATAGTGGGAATATTTTTCTAACTTTGGTTCATAAATGAACCACTTAGGAATAGGTGGACCATATAATATGTTTTCTTCACTAAAAAAATTGACTTCACTCAAAGGTGGTGTAATAGTTACCTTTGGTTTTTTTTACCTTTAGAATAATGGCCATCTCAGATTTCCTTTTAGGGGTGTTAATAACCATTAGGTCTAAGGACTTTACCTTATCTTGTTTGACTTCTTCAAACTTTTCTTCTTCATCTGAATCTATCTCATAAGTCATAGATAACATCCTAGGTGCATCTTCAATGGATTCATTGGGATCCAATGCTATCATATGCACCTCCTCCTAAGGTAGCTCTTGCTTTGTTGCTCTTGAAGATTTAAAAACTAATGAATTAGAAGAAATTTCATCTTCCTTTATCTCCTCATGCCTATTCTCTATTAGTGTCTCTATTTTGGGCAACTTAGAATAACTAACATGAATTAAATGATATTGCCTATGTCCTAATTTCCACCTATCTTCCATTTTATAGGCCTTAATCAATCTATACTTAGGGCTTATGTTGTGCTCCTTTAATATTCCAATCGCTTAAAAATATGAGGATTCCTTGGTGTATATAAGACCAAATGCACCAGGGTCATTCTCATATGACATATTCAATAAACCTTTAAGCCTTAAATGCTCTTTTACCCTTTTATAAGGGTCCCATTGTCTAAGATCATCCATCCGTAGGTTGAAAGACAACCTATGCTTTGATGCAACCTCAATATGGTCCCATTATCGAAATATATTTTTACTAATTATCATGGGGAAATTATGTAGGAGACCCTTCCTTTTGGTCTTAAAAATTACATGAATCCCATTAAAAAACTAATATTCTATCTTTTATTCTCTTAATTTATTAAGTACATGAATTGGTAATTTGAGAATAACACTTTGGGGTCCTTCAATACTTATGATAGTCCAATATGGATTTAACCATATGCCCCCTATTGCTTCAATATAATTTTTGATTAAAGGTTTTGCTCTCATCATAGGAAGACCATATATAGCCTCACTCAATGCAAGGTAAACACAATCACAAATGAATTGGATGTGGTCTCTATACTTATATATGTGTAATTTGGAGTAGTATTAGGAAATAGTCTAAGTATAATTTGGAGACCATTATATTTTGTTGGGAATATTTATAGTTGAACATAGGGAATTTGGTAGATAGTACATCATGTAAAACTTAGTCCACTTGTTATTTTTGGTTACATATATATGTCTGCTTAGGGATATATTTATTATCTCACCTAATGAAGGAACCATTACATTTTCAACAATGAAAAACACCATAGGGAACCACATTAGTTATACATATGCTATAATTGCACACCCATACAACTTGTTTATCATGGTCATCACCATCCTAACTCTAGGTCTAAATTGACTCACATGTATATTCTTAATAGGGCCCACAATAACCTAGTTACCATATTCTAACCACATAGCTAGGGTATCTATCATATTGTGGATCATATCCCATAAATTAATAGAGGTTAGGTCAATCTAAGGCTATATCAATTTGTGGTAAGACTCAAATGTAGTTGGGTACATGTAAGCAATTTTCCTTAGATTATGTTTATTAATCAACATGCCCTTGTCTATTTTATCTACTTTAAAATTGGGACCAAGATCATAAATACAATGAAGTAACTCTAATTTAGTAGTTACATAGTGAACTCTAGTCATCTAGATGTACACAATGTCATCATAAACTCTCTTTGATGGGAGGATATTTTCTTCTTCCTTGGTGATAACTAGATAGGTTTCAATTATCCAAAACAATTTGGAGCAATTATTATCCCATGTATTCAAAGAACATCTTAAAACTTGTTATCCTTGAACACTTGACCTTTTTCATCTGAGGATAGATATAATTCAACCTCTTACTTTCAAACATGTTTATTGGCTACCATTATTATGATTCTAATTGAATTATCCATTTTTAGACAATAATCCAACTCTTCAAGCTCAAACCAGTGATTCAAGGATAAATTAAGGCTATTTATACACTCTTAGGGATTTTTATAGGTTTACACAAAGCTCTAATGGTGGAAATTAGGTTCAAAATATGCGCTTTGGTGACTTAGATCACATTTGGATCATGCATTTATACGTCTGATATGCATGGATCCATAAGATATTTGAATATGACATGTAGGCCCATGTGGTATCTCCATGTCATGATACTCATTTATTTCAAAATATGACCATTATCATTCTTGGACATGTGTCATTAGCTCATGAAATATTGAAGCTCAATGAAATTAGCATGGTTGATCTCTTAATAAGTCCTTTATCCTTGACTTTTACTATGACTATTGATATTTAATTTGGGATTATAGGAGTGTGCCACTTAGCAATTCCATGGGTTCTTTGTGTAACTTATAAACATTCTCCATCACCTTAAAAAATTTGTACCACATGGTATATTTTCTTAAAATTGAGCCCCTTTGACTCTTTTACTTTATTTACACCATTGATATTGATCAATAATATTGAATGTGAGCCATTGATCTTCATCCATGGGATTAAAATCTCACCATTGATCTACTAACTACATAATCAAGCACTAACTATTGATCTCCATTTTTATACTCAAGCTTGCATGTGGACCATTAATTTTCTTGATTATTTATTTCTATTGTAACACTTTTCATCTTAGCATTCCATCTTAGGATCTTTAACTTATTGACTCAATGCTCACCACGAGATCTACTTTGCTTAATAGATGTGCTCCATTAATCTTGATCTTGACTTGTTGACCTTGGGATTCAACATGAATCATTGATCTTCTATTTGAGCTCCCAATATTTTTCCATTTGGTGATGTCGCATACTATTATATATATATATATATATATATATATATATATATATATATATATATATATATATATATATATATATATATATATATATATATATATATATATGAACAAAAAAATAAATGAAGCAAGGGTTCCTATATATAGAGACTTAGGGTAAATTTTAGACTAAGGTTTTAGATGTGTTAATAAACATGATTGAAACTTAGGATAAAATTTAAAATAATTCTAAGATATAATAAAATGTTCCCACATAAATTTAAATCCCTTTCAAAATAAAACCTAGACTAAAGCATTTAGAATAAAGTTTTTAACACTAATTAAACATGGATTTAGTCAATCGACTAAGGACCAAAGGTTAACAAAAGGGTTAAATTAGCATTAGAGCAAAAAACACTAAACATTTTTCATTCAAATAGAACTCCATTAAACCTGAAACATGGAAACACAAGAATCAAATGGTAGCAACATTAGATGAATTCAAAGAAAGATTATACTAGCATGTCAAATGTAAGCTAGATCAAAACATGATGTTTAATAATGGACTTAGATCAAGATTTATGTTTGATCTATAACAAAAAATTGTATAATTTAAAGAAGGTCCCTTATTTTTAGAAATGGGGGTATGTTAACCTCAATAAATGACAACTTCTAGGTGAAGCATTATAAAATGTTAGAATTCAGACACCCTTGGTTTAAACTAATAACCAGAATATTCATTCCACATGATCTAGTACCATCATTAATATTAATTCATGATTAAAACAAGTCTTACAAATGCATAATTAGGATTAAACATCAAAACTTAATCATGTTGTGTGTGTGCTTTGATTCATTCACTAATTTCCATAGAATTTAGAGAATAACTTCCATATTTCATGACTTTAATCATTAAAATTTACTTATAAAATATTTAAATATTCATTATAAATCATGCTTTAAGAAAAAGGAAGGCTTGGGCATTACTTTGTTACTATCCAGGCATCCATAGACCTGTTAGAGATACCTTTGGTTCCACTATAGGCCTTGCTTAACTTCGATCCAGGCATCCATAATCCTAATAGAGGTTACCAGAATTACATTTTCTCATAATGTTCTTACATTTTCAAAAAAGCTCTTATTTTTTCATTTTTTAAATATATTTATCTTTACAACAAGGTTCAATACTATAATTAGCCAATTTTTAAGATTTTCATCAAATTTTTGATCTTTAGACAATCATCCTTGGTCATAAAATTCATCCCAAGAAATAATTTTCTTTAAGTGCTAACTTGAATTTACTCTAATAATTCAATCTTTCATTCAACATGTTCAATCCTTATTAAAATCAAAATTAGATCAAAATAAGGTTTAAGATTTCAAGGAATAATTGATATACATATCAATCTTCACCAATTTCTCCAAATCATAACATCAAGCTCAAAATTCCAAAATCCATGATCAACCAATTTGAGTCATACCTACATTCTTGATTTGAGAAGTTCCTTTGAGAAACTACATGTATTGGAGCTAGAAATTATCTTGAAAAATACTTATTGAGAAAAGGGAAAAAATAAAATAAAATAAAAACATAATAAGCAAAATAGACAACAAGCAAAAAAATATTTACAAGAACTATTTAAAATTAAGGAACAAGAAATAAAATTAATCTAAGCCTGCCTACACTAAAGCTAACTAGTATTATAAGATATTCCTTAAATAACACACTAGAGAAAACTAAAACATAAAAATAATGTTATAACAAGCCTATAATAACAATCCCTCCTCTAGGATCAAATGGAAAGCTATTTAATCTACCATAGAACCTTGGGACATGATTTCCTCATTTTGATGGATTATTCTTGCAAATAAGAGCACTTGTATGTTAACATATTTTGGATGATACAAACTAGCTTTCTATCTCCATTCTCAAATACATTGATTAAAGATATGGATCTAAGACCCAATCATCTTCTTCCCAAATTATCCTTTCTTTCATTAAGAGTGATATTTTTTATTCATTCATAGATTGATCATGATTTGTCTCTTTGTCATTTAATTATTTTATTATAAAATTCGTTTGTATGCTTATATTTATGTCTTCATCAGGTTTCATTTGAGGTGGGGGTGGACTATCAATCTTTTCACAAAAACTATCTAAGTCATCCCAAAAGTTCTCTTCATCATGATAAAATTAAAGGACATGAAATTCATTTAAATTATCACTATTTAAAACATGTTGATCACATATTTTTAACCTTTTGATGAAGTCATATGAAAATTCTTGATCTGTTACACTTTCTTCATCTTAATCTTCTGTATAGAAAGGCATTTCATCTATGCAATTAAGGTCTAGTCCATCTTACTTTTAAATCTCCACATTAGTATTACCTTCTTGAGGATTTTCAATTTCATTAAATAAATCATGATATAAATACTACCAATGATCTTCCTCTATGAGCATATCATCTATTTAAAAAATTACTCTATATGAGTTATCTTCATATCTACTTTCAAAAGAAAGATCAACTTATATTTGATCTATATCAGCTACATCATGTTACTGAGAAATACATTTTAACTCACCCTCTTTGATTTATTTTAAAAGGATAGGTTATTTATCCATGATTTATATGGTATATCTTTGAGAATATTCAACAAAATGAGAGATGCCCATATATGTTACCATAGATACCTAATTTCTTTGATGTGGCTTCTCATCTTGAACAAATACCACTTCCTCTCTCTACATTCTTTATTGAATAAATTTCCATGAAGGAAAGGATTTGGGACTTTGAGAAGGAAGGAATAGAGGTTTAATGATCCCTAGTTTGTTCAATGTCTAAGTCTTCTTCAAATACTATTGAGAAGCAGCAATCTCTTCTAGAGTATCTCCATGTTCATTTTCATCTTGGAATGGAAAATCAAATGTCTCCACCATAAGAGTTATTTCAAAAGGTTTGGATGTCTCTAAAGATCCAAATGTTATTGAAACATTATATCTATTATGAATATATTCAAATGTGTCCAGTTTATCTGGATATGCTTTAAAATCATTACAAAATTCTATACATTCTAATTAATAATGTTTTGAAGCATTATGAACCTCACAAAATTTTGATAAAGCTACATCAATTTTTTTTGCTTCAGGTAGGTAATTATTTGTATATGAATCATTATTACTATTTTTTTTATATAACAAAACCTATTTTTAGGTATGTTAAACCTCTGATAAGAATATTTTCTATTAGAATTATCCCTAATTTTACCTATTTTTCTTTGTAACTGAAGAAAATTAGTACTTAGTTTTCAAACCATTTTAAGTATGGAGTCATTTTCATTCTTAGGTGCCTATAAATTTTGACCTTGAGTAATAATAATATATTTTGTCACCATATCTATTTTATATTGTGAATGAGATCCACTTGTAGTGTTATTTAAGAATCCTAGGTTTTGATCAGGATGAACCTGAACCAAAGGTAGTTGGTTTAAAATTGGTGTTTGATTTAAAGTAGGCACATTATAATTAACATTTGGAATGATATTAAATTTAGGTAAATTATGATTAACACTAGGAATAACATATTCTAATTTACCTTGGGGTTGCATTTGATCACTTATTTTCATAGCTTTAGCAAAATCCAAGGCTAATGTATTTATGACTCCAATAGATCTTTTCAAAACCACAAAAGTCATTAGATCTAAAGCATATTTATAAAACTTTAAAGCTAAATATTCATTAGGATTATAGTGAGATATCATTCTAATAAACATCTTCTGGAATCTAGAATTAAAAGCTCTAATGGTTCAACTTGAATCTCTCTTTACCATATTAAATTATTGATAAAGGACATAAGGACTGATGACCTTTCCAAATTGATCAATGAAATAACTATTGAAATTATTCCAAATGTTAATGCAATTCTCAAGAAGGTTAAGAAACTAATCATTTAATGCATCTCTAAATGTAAAAGGAAATAATATATAAGCAACATCTTCATGAACAACATTTAATAATCTCAATGCCACGTTAAATTATTTGATATGTTCTTCAATAGTAACCACACCTATAGGACTGAAAGAAGGCCAATATTTCTCATGGTTTCTAGGTAAATCATGTACTTGACTAGGCACATTGATGGAAGATCTAGCCAAAAAATCCATACCTTGATAAGGATTGAATGCAAGAGCAACACGAACAAGTGAATTAGGTTGATATTTGGAAACCCTTTGCTTACCTTTGTTCTCTCTTGCTTTCCTATGAATTTCCAAAGAAAGAAGAGGTAGCCTTGTCTTATACCTTGACCCAATCCTTGTTCTTAGTAGTTCCATCTTGTAAACTCTAAATCCTATTCAAAATATTATATATAAACCTTATCTTTACAAAGAATAATGATCAAATTAATATGTTAAACAAACTTTGCAAAAATTCATATAATTCTTTCAAATAATAATTATATTTAACTATATTAGATTAAAGATACATTCAAACTTATGAGTATGAGTGATAGTTACACTTATAAGTTCAAATAAACATAAATTTTAAAAGAAACAACCAATCTTTGAAAAAAAATCCTATCACTAACCTCAAACGTGTCAGATTTACAAAGCTTAAACTACATTTGCAAAAATTCATCAAAAATCTTCAAATAATAGATATATTTAGCTAAATAAGCATAAAGAATAGTCTAAAACCATAAATTTCAATGATATTTACACAATTAAGTTAATAAAAACAAAATTATACAAAATATCAACTGATCTTTAAACCAAAATTCACTAAAGTTAGATAAGATACTTCAAATTCACAAAGCATCAACTTAGGCCCTCCTAGCACAACTGAAACCCCACATGTTGACACCTAAACCATTTCTCATTTCTATATTCAAATAATCTATTTCATGAGTAGTTAGTTATGATCTTCCAGATATCTTTGGTGGAATAGTGGAAACGTAATTAATTATTACACAAAATGATAATATAACTAGTTTTTAGGAGAAACCATGGTATTAAAGCTCAATTATGAAAGATGATAGTAATTTTAACTAATTATAGTGAATTATGATCAAAACCTAAATATTAAAACCTAATCTAGCATGAATATTTATAATGAAAACTTAACTGTAATGAATTGATCAAAAGAAAGAGCAAATAGGAAGGGTAGGGTAGAAAAAAGGTGGATATTATTGATCTTCAGTCTAGACATTATGACAAATATTGAATTTCATCAAAGACATGTACTCAAAACAATATATGACATGAAATATCCAAAGGAATAACTCTTATCATATACCAAGAAAAAGTATAAGGATTTTGAAACATTGAAAATAATAACTCAAAATCACTTTAAGGATTTACTTCCACATGAAAATTGCATAAGCACATTTTAAAGAAAAATAAATAAAATTAAATGAATCTAAAATATTTCAATAAACCTAGCATAATCTCAAATTTAAAACTCTACATTAACATGTGCACATCTAGAATCCATAAAAACAATTCAAATATGAACATCAAAATAGATATTTGAGGCAACATCTATGATAACAAACACACAAACAAATATGAGACAATCTTTGTATAATTCCATTGCTTTCATTATTTTTCTCCAAATTTATTAAAAATATTTTTTCTCAAAACTCCCTCCTCTTTATAAATTCTAATATCCCTTTTATAGAAGACCTTGATTTATGTTGGTCAGTCATATCAAATGATAATTGGACAAGTTTCAAGGACAACTATCCTTCTATAACATTCTAGAATAAAACGCTTTATAAATGGATTAAACTATAATGAATTAACTTTATAAGATTCATATGTTTTTAGAAATTAGAATATTCTATTTTAAAATGATATACATGTATTGTTACAAAAATAATATTCTAAGTCAATATATTCTACTTTGAGAAGCTCCTCTAGTTCCAACCTTTTACCTTTGCTTTAGGATCTACATTAGATTGTCATTTTGTTCATTACTCATCTTGAATTTGATGATGGGATCCATGAAAAGCTATTATTATTGATCTTCAAGTCCTTTGAAGTCCTTATCAGCTTTATCTAAGGCATCTTTAACAATCTTAGCATCACCAATTTTCTCCTCTATAGATAAGATCATGCCCAAGATTATTTCATTATCTACCCTTGTAGTATCTTTGATTTTTTTTCTTCACCTCTTTCATAAATTTAATATATCTATGTTTTAATTAATCATATATTATCAAACCCATAAGACTAAGGGTAGTTGGGTCTTTGATCATTCCTCCCAATATATGCACAATTTTAGTCTCTAATTGATTGAAGTCTAGAAATATCCTCCATGCCCTTAGACCATTTATTCATATCCTTTATCTTATGTTACAATATAATCATATCCATGTTTAAATGTTCCAAGATAACTATTTTAAACTCAAGAATTTGACCATCCATTAAAAAAATGATCAGTTCCTTTAACTTATTACTTGAAGCCTATCTTTGATTGATGTGTTACATAACCATGGAATGTTTCTTATTCACCATGTCTTGATTGGACCTTGTAGATTTTAGAAAGATAAGTTTTTCATAAATGACTGATTCAAACTTATTGACCATGTCCCCTGTCAATGATAGGATAGATTGCTCCTCTAAGTTATTCTTTTACTACTTTAAGCCTTTTATAGAACCTTGCAACTATTTTGATTATAATTGATCTAGATCTAGTCCATCCTCCTCAAATATTGGATCCTTAGCATGTCTCTATTCCTTCTCCTAGGTCAAATTAGTCAAAGGCTCCACCTTTTGATATGTAATCTCTTCACCACCTTGCATGACTATTTTCCCAATCACTCTTTGCAAACTAGTAGTCTCTAAATCAAAACTAACCCCAAATGAAGATTGGGTCACATGTGGAACTAAGATTTATACTTATGATTGGGTTGAATAACTTGGGGTCACCAATCTACTTGCCTCTTCTTCTTCTTGTAGAGTAATGATCCATGGTTTAAATTATCACTATAATGGGATGTTAGTAAACTTCACCATAGCCCACATATGATGAATAGTGAGAAAATTTTCTAACCTTGGTCCATAAATGAATTACTCTAGAATAGGTAGAACATATAATTTTTTCTTCACTAAACAAGTTGACTTTACTCAAATGTGGTGTAATAGTTACCTTTGGGTTCTTTTCTTTTAGAATAATAGTCATATCAGCTTTCCTTTTAGGGGTACAATAACCATCAGGTTCAAGGACTTTATCTTATCCTATTTGACTTATTCAACCTTTGTATCTTCATCTGAATTTGTCTCATAAGTCATAGATAGAATCCTAAGTGCATATATAAAGGATTCATTGGGATTCAATGATATCATATGCACCTCCTCCTAAATTAACTCTTGATTTATTTATTTTAAAGGTTCAAAAATTGATGAAATAGAAGCAATTTCATTTGGCCTTCTCTCCTCATGCCTATGCTCTATCAGTGTCTCTATTTTGGGAAACTTAGAATAACTAACATGAATCAAATGATATTTCCTAGGGCCTAATTGCTTCTTATCTTCCATTTTTTGGTCCCTATTCAATCTGGACTCAATTCTTATGTTATGCTCCTTCAATATTCTAATCGCTTCAAAATATGAGGATTCTTTGGTGTATATAAGATCAAATACACCATGATCATGATCATATGGCACATTCAGGATACCTTTTAGCCTTAAACGTTCGTTTACCTTTTTGTAAGATTCCCATTATCTAAGATCATCCATCTATAGGTTGAAAGATAACCTATGCTTTGATGTGACCTCAATATGGTCCCACTAACTAAAGATAGTTTTACCAATTGTTTTGGGGAAATTAGGTAGGAGACCCTTCCTTTTAGTCTTACAAATTCCATTAATCCCATTAAATAACTCATAGGATATCTCTTATTTTACTAATTTATTAGGTATATGAATTGGTAATTTAAGAGGAACACTTTTGGTTCCCTCAATCTAGATACAATGATATGTCCCTTATTGATTCAATCAAATTTTTTATTAAATGGATCACTATCATCATAGGAATACCATTAATAGCCTCACTCAATGTAGGGTAGACATAATCACAAATGAACTAGATATGGTCTTTATACTTATAGATGTGGAATTTGGAGTAGTACTAGGAAATGGTTTGAGTGCCATTTAGAGACCATTCTCTTTGATTGGGAGTATTTTTGGTTGTACATAGGGCATATATTAGATAGGATATCATGTATAACTTAGTCCTCTTCTTATTCTTTATTGCATATATATGTTTGCTTAGTGAGATACTGATTATCTCACCTAATGTAGGAACCATTACCTTTTCAATAGTGAAATACACCATGGGGACCCACATTAGTTTTATATATGTTATAGTTTCACATACATACAACTTGTTTAGCATGGTCATCACCATCCTAACTCTAGGTCTAAACTAGCTCACATGGATATTCTTAGTAGGGTCCATAATAACTTGGTTACCAAATTCCAATCATGTAGTTAGGGTATCCATCATATTGTGCTTCTTATCCCATGAATTAATAGAGGTTAGATAAATATAAGGCTTGGAAATTTTTTAGTAAGATTCAAATGCAATTGGTGATATGTAAGAAATTTTCCTTAGGCTATGCTCATTAATCAACATGCCTTTGTATGAAGTACCTCTAGTTTAGTAGCTACATAGTGAAGTCTAGTCATCTGGATGGCCATAATGTCATCATAAAGTCTATTTATTGGGAAGATATTTTTTCTTCCTTCTTGATAACTAACTAGTTTTCAATTATCCAAAATAATTTGGATAAATTTTTATCCCTTGTATTCAAAGAAGCAGCTACAAACATGGTGTCCTTGAACACTCAACCTTCTACATCTGATGATAGATATAGTTCAACCTCTTGATTTGAAACATGTTTATGGGATACCATTGATATAATTCCAATAAAATTACCCCTTTATAGATAATAATCCAACTCTTTATGCTCAAACTAGTAAATCCATGGAAAAAATAGGAATATCCATACATTCTTAGGGATTTTTGGTGGTTTATACAGAGCTTTGATGGTGGAAAGTAGGTTCAAAATATGTGCTTTGGTGACTTATATCACATTTAGATCATGAATTTATACCTCTTGTATATACAGGTCCACAATATCTTTGAATATGATGTGTATTCCCATGTGGCCTCTCCGTGTCATGCTACTTATATATTTCAAAATATGATCATTATCATTCTTAGATATGTGTCATTAACCCATGAAATATTTAAGCTTGATCAAATTCGCATCATTAATATATTAATAAGTCTTCTAGCCTTGAATTTTACCATGGCTATTGATATTTAATCTTGGCTTATGAGAGTGTGCCACTTGGTAGCTCTACATGCTCTCTATGTAACTTAAAAATAGTCTTCATCACCTTAACACTTGCATTCAATGTGGGAAATTTTCATGTATTCAAGGAACTTTGAATCTTTGACTCACTTTTCACCATTGATCTTAATCATCAAGATCGAATACGAGTCATTGATCTTTTTCTATAGGACTAAACTCACACCATTGATCTACTGATTTCATGATCAAGTATGGATCATTGATCTCCATATTTATACTCAAGCCCACACATGGGCTATTGATTTGATTAATCATTCACCATGATTGTAACACTTTTCATCTCAACATTCCATCTTAGGATCCTTGACTTGTTGAATTGATGTTCCTCATATATATACTTTGCTTGATTAGATGTGTTATATTGATCTTATTCTTGAATTATTGACCTTAGGCTTTGACGTGGATCGTTGATCTTCTATCTAAGCTCCCAAGAGTTTTCCATTTGGTGATGCTCTATGGTCTTAGATATGTGAAAAATGAAATAAAAAAAGTAAGGATTCAAATATATAGAGACTTAGGGTAAATTTTAAAGTAAGGTTTTAGACATGTTAATAAACATGATTAAAACTTAGGATAAAATTTAAACTAAGTCTAAGATATAATAGAATGTTCTTTCATAAATTTAAATCCCTTTCAAAATGAAGCTTAGACTAAATAATTGAGATTAAAGTTTTTAACACCATTTAAACATGGATTTAATCAATTGACTAAGGACCAAAGGTTAACAAAAGGATTAAATTAAGATTAAAGCATAAAACCATAAACATTGTTCATTTAAATTGAACTCCATTATACCTACAACATGAAAACACAAGAATAAAATGGTAGAAAAATTAGATAAATTCAAATAAATATTATAATATCATGTCAAATGTAAGATAGAGCAAAAGAAATTTTTTAATAATGGACTCTGATCAAGTTGAATGTTTGATTTCTAACATAAATTTGCAAAATTTGAACAAGGGTCCTCATTTTCAGAAATGGAGGTATGTTGACCTCAATAGGTCCAATCCACAATGAAGTGCTCTTGTCATGTTTCCCTTTATTCTCATGTGATTTATCCTATAAGAACACCAAGTGAAATCCTGAAAGCCTTGATTTTGGATCTCTTATCAAAAGAACATTTGACAATACCTTGATGTTTGTTAAATCTATGAAGTGCCTAAGTTCTTATGTCTTCTATTTAGACTATCTCAAGTATTCTAGAAGTTATTCTCTCATATTCACCCATATACTCCTACATGAATAGGTATTTTGGTAATTTTAGGGTGATGGGAAAAACTCGATATCATTCACATACCAAAAGATAAGGTGAAGAATTAAGAGCTTACTTTTGCCTAGTTATATATGCCCATAGTGTACATTTCAATAAGAGATGCCATTCTCTCAATTTATTTTGTGTGGACCTTTTTATATCATCCATCATGTTCTTATTTTTTGACTCAACTAATCTATTTCCTTGAGGGTAATGGTTTGAAGAGAACTTAAGGGTGATCTGATTGTGGTAGCCCTATTATATGAATTCAATAGATTGGAATGCTATAAAATTATCAAAAACTAATGTAAATGGAGTGCCAAATATGGTGACTAAGTTTCCCTCTAGGAAATTAATGACATATATGGATCATGAATTATTAGTATTAATATCCTCCTTCCACCTAGTACAATAATCATTATCTATGAAGAAAAATTTATGTCTTGTTAAATAGTTTGGATTTATTACCCCAACAAAGTCCAAACCCTATTGGGTGAAAGGGCATCCTTTAATGACTAGATATAAAGGTATAAAAATATTTGCCTCTCTCTTCTTAAACACCTAGCATTCATGGTAGATTTTAATGTGGCTATGGTCATCCTTGAATATTTTATGCCATTAGTATCCCATCCTTAGAATATTATTAGTTGTAGTATTACCAAATGGATACCCATTACCAACCTTATGATCTAAGTTATTTAGTATGTCCTTATCTTCCTCTTTCAAAATTCACCTCAGGTAAATGCCTTCATAGTTATTTCTATAAATAACCCCTTTATTTATCATGAAATGAGTTGATTTGAGCTTGAAGGCTCACTTTTGCTCTCTACTCCACTTTGGAGGGCATGTCCCTATAAGAAAGTAATAGATGATATGTGAGTACCATTACCCTCTTATCACCTGGGCTTCATTTATTTTTTTGATTTGGATGCATGGGTAATTTTGATTCATCATCTAGATGAGGCCTTATCCTCTTACCTTTTTAGATGGTCTAATTTCAAGGTCAAACTCTTAAAGTTTGGAAATCAACTTCCCCCTCCTTTATCCCAACTCATTTTGGCTAAGAGTGAGTTTGATATATAGGTTAAGAAAAATGGCATATGTATTATTTCACATCATATAATCTCTAAATTTTTTCATGGACTTGACAAAGGCATACATCTTCTTATCAATTATGGAAGACTTCAGTTCTACATCCTTCAATTTGATACTCATGAAGGCAATGGAATGCTCATTTTATTTCACCTTTTGCATAAATACCACATTAATGGTATGTTCCAAAGAGAATGAATAAAGATAGAAATATTTATTGAAATCTAGGATGATCAAGACTAGGGCTTAAGTGATTTTTGTTTTGATGTCCTAGAAATATTTTTTTCCTTTATTGTCCACTCAATATTGACATCCTATTATAGCATGGCATTTAATGGTTTAATGATTTATGCAAAACCAAGAATGAAATTTCTCATAAAGTTTATTTTCACAAATAAAAACTTCATCTCTTTATTTTTTTTGGATAGAGTTTGCTTAGAGATGGCATAAACACAATATAAGTTGATAGAGATCACTTCTTTGTTGATAATATGGCCCAATAATTTTCCTTCAATAACTCTAAAAATGAAATTCTTGGGATTAAAATAAACTCCATACTTTTTTCACAAGTATAAATATATATATATATATATATATATGGTTTATATGGTCAACCCTATTATTAAAAAATAATGTAAGATCATCCATGTAGATTATGATGCACTTCCCCAGTAGTTCCTAAAAAGCAAAATCCATCACTGTATATAAAGTGGTTCCTACATTGATTAGGTCAAGAAATATATTTTTATGCATAAAGCTTCCCTACTTGGTGGTGAATGTGATCTTCATCCTATATTTTACCTTAACTAATACCTAGTTGTATCTTGAGAATCCATCGAATAAGGACATCATCTCTAAGCCATTCACTATCTGTATTACTTTATCCAAAGAAGGTAGAGGATAATTATCCTTTTATGAGGCTCTATTTAAGTTCTTGAAATTAAAAAATAGCTTTATTTATCTATTATTTTAATTGGTTGATACTAGATTAGTTACCTATATCAAGTGTTAAATTGGGAAAAAAGTCTTGGCATCTAGGAGATTTTGTACTTCAATCTCTATAAGAGGTTATAAGACTAGGTTAACTAGTCTCTACCTTTACATAACTGGCTTGTGTTCTAACCATAAAGGAATGGTGTGTTTTGAACCTTGGATCAAATATCTTTAGTTCATCATATGTATAAGAAATGAAATCCTTGTAATCTATAAGAAACCTCTTCATCATGTTTTTTTTCATTTTTAGTATAGCTCAGACCTATATTCATTAGTTGGGGAACCTAGTCAATCCCCAAGTTTTTTTTGGTGAATTTGGACTCATTTGGTTTCATTTGTTTCTATTTCTGGCCTTGAGGGTCAATGTAAAAATTTCACTCCAAGGAAACCATGCCTAAGGAGGTTTAGTTTCATTTCAAGTGTAGAACACCCTATTCACCCATATATTTAGTCTGCATAGGCTAAATATTTCCTTCATATATTATTGAGGACTCAAAATATATTGAACTATTTAGGAACTATACAATTTGTTTATCATCACCAAACTCTTGGAAGTTATCCACATTATCAAGAATAGAAGGGTATGGGATCAGTTCTACTATTTTTTTTTGCATTTTTTATTCCTAAAATGGTGTGAAATTGGTAGTGTATGATTCTAATGAATTAGTTGTATGATTATTTTCTATTGGGATGGATTTGCTATTGAATACTTAAAAGGATTAAATCAAGTCCAAAGTTTTGTTTTTGTAATTATCTAGTTATGCAAGCATGGAATGGTAGTTATTTATGATCTAGTTTACAACTATTTTAGAGTCATTGAACAATAGTAATTGTTTAGCATTTTGGTTTAATGTGAACTATAGGCCTAAGATTAGGTCTTTTTACTCTACTCTATTTTTGTAGTAGGGGAAATACAACCTATAAAAAAATAAATATTCTTTACCTTTTAAGTCTATTATGGCCATGAATACACTAATACCTTACCTAGAATGAGCCCATCAAAGTTTAAATTCCATAGTTGAGATGGACCTTCAAATTCTTGTTCATGCAATTGTTGTTTAGTAGTGAATTTTTACACGCATGCATGTGTTGATATGAAGTAGGCTTGTTTTTTCTTATTTTTATACTCAATAATCAAGTAATTTATTTTGGGCTCCCTATCTACCTTGATTTGGTTTGGGACCTCTTTCTAGGGTAGCCACATATGGGAGAAATTTGTGGCCATTTACTCATTCAATGTTTTTAACTAGTCTTAGTTTAGTATCAAGATGTATGCCTCTAAAATGTCAATTAGTAAGTTGTCAATAATTTTTTTTGCACATGGATATAATTTTAGATGTATGTACATTTGTCAAATTAAAGACACATGGGGATAAAAATTTAACGAACTATATTACCACTCTTTTTGAACTATCAAGAGTCAGACCTATCTTTTCGAAAATAACCATAGGCATCACATTAGTTGATGCCCTAAAATTTACCATGTAATTATGTACTTTTTAAATAAACATTCAACCTATTAATAAGATTGATGGTAACTCAAGTTTATATCTACACATCATAAAATTTTCATAGACAATATTGGACTTATAAGAAGTCCTCCCTATTAGGGACTTGAGTAGTATCTCCCTCTCTTCAGTGATTTGATCTAGATCATGAAGATTGATAGTAGATTAATATGTTTAATATCTTTAATATTATTATATCCTCCCTTTCCGTAATGTTCAAAGATCTATGATTGATCCTTTTAAATGAGAGGAGGCTAATTATCCCTCTTGACTGGGAGGTGGATTATCTCTCCATGGTAGGGTTGGATTGTTGTTAGCATTTAGATCAAGAAGAGTAGTAACACTATTATCAGGAGGATTTGAATAAGTCATAGGTTATTTGTCTCTCAGGTTGTATTTGTTCCTAAAATTTTTATACTAATAAAAACCATTAACCTCATTAGTGTTATCCTTAAGCTCATTTTCATCCTCCCCC
>JARHVA010005614.1:702500-780000 GCA_037957365.1 Torreya grandis | reverse complement strand
TGTAGATGAATTTTTATCATTAATTTTTTTCATACTTCATGGTCCTTACTAGGTCAACTACTATTAGAGGTAACTATCCTATAGATCCACTCTTTCAACCTGAACTTCCCCTTGAAGTTAAACATGATTAGCCTTTCTTGACATTTAAAGAGAAATAGGACTTTGAAAGTCAAGAAGATCAATAAAGTGAAGAGGAATTTGAAGAAAACATGGATAGGCATCATGTTTTCCCAGCCTTTAACACTAAAAATACTATAAACCTCAATTCATATGATGATATCATTCACAATGCCACTAAGAGTATTCCTACTTTCAATGGGGAAGGTCCTACCACCCTAAATGAACATATTAGGGACATTTATAACTTATGAAATTTACATAATGTCACTAAATTTAAAATTTTATTTATTTTGCTTAGCATGTCTCTTAGGGGAAAATACCTTGATTGGTATAGGACATTTCCAAGAGGATGCATCACCACTTGGGATGAGTTTGGAGAGTCGTTTACTCAAATATTTGAAGACAAAAATGATCACACATCACTAATTCATCAACTTAATATGATTCAAATAGGTCATAAATAAAGTATGCATGACTTGAATGAGAGGTTTCAAATAACATGGTATAGGCTACCAACTCCCATGATAACCCATGCAAGTTTTGTTTTCCCTAAATACCTAAGAGCTATTGTGACTGATATAGCTATCACTTTACAATGCATGGGTGGGTAAACTTTTCTTGAATCCTATGACATATCCATTAGAGATGAAAATGATTTAATACAAGCTGGTAATCTACCTACAAAAGTCTCTATGCCTATTATAGATAAAATGTCTTCTAATTCTCCAAATTTTTCTCTAATTCTATGCTCAAACATCAAATCTAGAGTTGTCCCAAATAAATCATAAGATACCATTGATTGGGAGGAAATATATAAGGCCTTATAAGATCAAGTTAGGCAACTAAATATACAATATGGAGTTAACCAGAACCCCTATTCCTATCCTTCATAAGAAAGTAACTTCCCACCTAAGTATTATGGTCAAGGGAGGGGACAAGGTCAACTTAAATTCAATAGGCCACCTAATGCCTATAATCCAAACTCTACCCCCAACACAAGAACCATGGTTCTAGTCCAAAGTAACCTAGTCCAAGGAGAGGAATGCCAACCTCAAATAATCTATATGAAATCCAGTGAAGGTGAATAAAAATATTTGGTAACTCAAGGAGGACCTACTTCTCAATTTATAGAAAAATATGAGAACTTTATGTGAGCATAAACAAATGAAGGATGACATCCACAAGGAATGAACCTTACAAAATTTCAAGCAGATGATACATTTTTACTACACCAAGGTACATTAGTTGAATCTAAAATAATATCAAAGAGGAAAGATTTGGGATAAGATCATGGTGTTGAAAAAATTCTAAAAAATCCTCCTATAAGGTATCAAGGTGTGAGTTCAAGTATGACAGTCCCTACAAGTCTTGCACCTCTTCAAAATTAGAATTTGGGGAGGGTGAATCAAATTACTCCATCGATTCAAACTCAAATAAATTTTTTTCCTTAAATAATTAAACAAATGGATAATTTTACTTATTTTAATATTATTTATTATTTTAAGATTACTGAAACATCTATATCTCTTTGAGAAGTACTCCACATGCCTGATCAAAAGGAACTTCTTCAAGATCAACTATCACAAGTCCACATCTATCCTCAATAATCAATACATGGTGGTGTATCTAGAAATAAGGATCCTACTCACATTTTTTAACCCATCACCATATATGAAAATTCCCTACCTTTCCATCTCAAAATCATTGTAGGAGATAAGCTTATTCATAATTGCAATATGGATAGTGTGGCAAGTACCTCAATTATGGCCAAACTTATGGTAGACAAGTTAGGCTTGAAATATGATACATTTAGTATGGGATAATTTTAAATTTATTTGAGACCATATAATATAGTATGGCTCATCAAAAATTTTGAGGGTATTCTTGCATGACTGTCCAAGCTTTCTAATCCTTCATGACATAGTGGTGGTAGATCTGCTTGCTCACTTTTCTATTTTCCTATCAATGGAATTCACCACTAAAGTAAGAGGATATATCTCAACTAATTGGTCCTTCTTGTCCTTAAAAAAAAGGTATGAATAAAAGGTGACTATTATAACTGAGCCATTGGCAAAGTTTCACATTGAGCCATATATAAAGGTAATATCTAATTTTAATTTTACCATTGATGATTATAAAGAATATGTTATGGATGACGAAACATCTTCCAAAATTTAAGGTATCTCTAATATTTTCATAAATGAGTATGGTGCTAAAACTCATGGTTATGATCCATATAATTTCATTGAAGAGATATACCTTGTCACATACATCATCCATGAGGAAGGTAATGAAGATTCTAAGGTAAGGCTTGATAATTATTTTCAACAAGGTATTCAGGGTAATTACCTTATTTATATGCATGATGATGATTTTAAAATTATGGTATATCAAGATAATGATGAATATAATTCCACTTTACCTACCTAAGATGGAGGAGTCCATGAATGTTCTAGTCATGAAGAATAATATGATTTATGGTAACAGTTCCATGCCATAATTCAAGAGTTTGAAAAGTTGAACAAGCCAACTGTCCTTCCAAAGAAGCATGGACCTAATAGTAAGATTATGGATAGACCTTATAAACATGAAAGAGAGTATCCTATTGAGCATGAGAATTAGGGTAAAACCACTATTAATAAGGTTGTAGTCATGAAGGAGTGTAATGAATCCTAGGTAGAAATACGTGTGGTTGAAGAATAGCCCAAACCTCACTCTAAAGTTGAACCAATTTCAAACATGTTGGAGAAGAAATAATACAAGCTTGATGGTACTTTACATCAATTAAATCATGTTATAAAATAAAGTGAATTTAAGAAAACTTTCATGATTCCTAATTATCAGTTTGAGAGGTGCAAATTGAACATGACATAAGTCAAGCAAGCTATAAACTCAAACAAGAAGCTTGGAGGGATAAATGGATTGTTCATGAGAGCTCCAAAAGACAATATTACTACTGATATAATCTCCAAATATGGTTACTAATTTGACTATCTCCATAAATAAATTTTCATTAATAAGTATGCCTCATATGATGGATTGATTTTATGAGAAAAAAGTGATGCAAGAAGCATTGTCTTTGACCTTGGTTGAAGAAATGATGAATTTGTTCTTAACCTCAATTGTTTTAGGTCGTATAAATATTAGGATAGGTGTGTTTTTCTTGAGTTTTGTATGTTTTCCCTAGGTTTTCATGAGATCATAAGTGTGCATTTTGTGTCTTGATTTATGTGTTTTTTTTAAAAATGTTTGGTGTGAGTTTGGTCTTCTTTCAGAAGCTTATAATTGTCAATTATAGTGTATAGGTGACTCTATTTCTCAAAGATAAGAGAAGGATACTGGTCTTTATCATAGCCATCATGTTACCCCTAAGAAATCACCAAAATTTTGATTAATTTTACCCCTATGTCAAATTAGGTCAACCCCATAAATATTAAAATTTATCATGAGGCCTTTTATGTTTGATCACGGTCAACATGGTCCTAAGAGAGGTCTAGTCACATTTTGAAGGTCATATAATATATTATAACCTTGTCACTTTTTTAATTTGGTCTTAATGTCATTTTGCCATTTTAATGAACTTGTATGGTTTTACATAAAATTCAAATGTGTTAAGAAGGAATATACTATGCAAAGTGTCATAGGACTTCAAGGAACTATTTGAAACTAAAAATGTGATAGGTTTAACATAAGAACAAGGAAATCAACCATAATATATAGTTTCAAGCAGGTTCTATAGATTGTATAGCTCACTTGGCATGTGAAGAGGCTTTAAGAGGGTCTCTTTAGCTACACACAAGTATTTTCCAAGATTAATAAGCTTAAATACGTTCAAACTTGGAAAAAAATGGTTCATATTTCTCATTTCTCTCTTGGACAAGGTCAAGTAGGTCAACCGATTTTTATTTGGTATAGACAAGAGGAGAAGAGTTAGACTAAATGTATTTTGAGGAAGTAGGTAGCCTTTAAAAACTTCATTTACTAGGTGAGAGTTACTTGTGTTTGTGGTTTGTCCTATATGATCAATCTTTAAGATTTTTTATGCCTTCAAGTTTCTTGCACATCCCTAACACCTCAGTTTTATTTCACTATTTTGCATTGATTTGAGTAAACCAAGTAGTTTATGTGGCCTTGAAGAGTGTGACCATCCTTATCATATGTATTTATATATAATTGTCACATGTGAACATGGAGAGATAGATAAATATACCCTCATTGTGCTAAAATTGAGAATTATGGTCTGTAGAACAATTATTTTTAGTTGTAGAGTTTCATATTCTTCTAAGTCTTCACATCAAAGGTAATGCACTGGTTTCAACCTCTCAAAACATGGTGGTTAGTTTCTTCATTGGATTTTTGTACCCAAGAAGCTCAATGTTAGTAAGTACATGTCTAAGAATGCAATCAAACTTTCTTATGACTATCACCTATAGTTAGTAGTTGGAAACATGACTTTAATAGTCTTATTGATGAGGATTGGATTTTATAGTTTTGATGAGGTTCTCAAGGTAAAAATAGTAAGACAAAACCATTAAAAGGATTATAGATTGGTTCTGAGAACCAATTAAATGTTTGAAATCATTTATGGTTGAAGATTGAGAAAGTTAGTTAATGAGGACAATTACCTTAATCTCTATGAAGAAGGTTTCTACTACATATAATATAACATTTGCTAGTGAATATCCTTGAGGTTTGAGTAGGTTTAGTTGTTTCATGCTAGTAGCCTAGGCCTAAGAGTAATATATTGACATAAAAATGTGATTTTTAGGTCAATTAGAATTATGGTTTAGTGATATTTGAACCCAGTCAAGTTTCTATTTAAAATACTCAATGAGATATAGTACCATCAGACCAAAAGTGAACTAGGAACTTACAAACTCCTAGTACACTGAGGGTATAGATATGAGAGCCTATCTTGTAGGTAGAGGTGAATAAATTCAAGTTTTTAATGGTCCTTAGTGACCTTAATATAATATTTAGGTGTTAAAACACAATATTCAAACAAAAATAGACACCTAAAAGAATCCCATATTCCCTAAAATGTACACCTACAAGTTTGTCTATACTAGATACTAATATAAGCATATGAAAGGTGTAGGTTTGACAGGTAGACAAAGGTTTAATATGGATAACCACATTAAATACAATATCATATTGATCATATCATATTTATTTTATATTATAATATGAAAAAAAGCAAAAAGGAGGTTAAAAAAATGGTTTCTAACCTAAACCTACATTTAGTCTAAAACCCTATATAGTTACTAGGCTTTAGAAGCTAGTTTTGGGATTTGAAGTGTATAGGGATATTGGAGCACAATTAAAAATTTAAAATTGGTATGTATCATCACCATGATATACAATAAGCTAAAATTGTACCTTAAAATCACATGAATATGTAAAGTGTCTTATGTTCTCTCTCAGACATAGTGCACTCCATAGTAAAGGTAAACCTACAAACTTAATATATAAATGGTGAAAAATTGAATGGTATATCATTTGATGAATTTTTATATAATGTGGTAGGTTTATTTTAAGGTGAAATTTTTTAAAGGTAACCTATAGTCATGGGAAGAAATCATAGTTGGCTATTTGTAGATAATACATTCTAGGTGTATTAGGCATAGAACTGAACATAGACCCTCATGGACTCCAGATTAATCCATAGGACCATATGATATTAAAAAACAAGTTTATAGAATTAATTTATGATTTTAGTGTATATAAAATCCATTGGTTTGCATAAAATAGATCAATATTGGTCATTTTGACCCACTTCTCTCTCAATGGTACTCATAATGCATTACAAGAGCTCGAGAGACCAACTTTATTTGCTCATTTCTATACATATGGTGTGCATGGTGAAAATATTATAAAGGTATAGTTAATGGGCATCCTAAAATTGTTTTTAACATATTTTTTTGAAGTTTAAGCACCTAAATTTTATGAATCATCACTAAGAAGCTAAGATACTTAAAACCCTCCTAAAAACCTTATTTGAAACTAACAGAGAAGAAAAGAATGGGAAGGCACATATAAGTGGTAAATTAGACTTATAAATTTCTTGAATTTTTTTAATCTCCCATTCCACCTAATATCCAATTATTCTATACCATCACTTCTACAAACAAACTTAATTTAATCTATTTTGCAAGATTTGAGTTGTTTCAAAGGTGTAGAAGTGAAAAAATGATGAAGGTAATTATATAATATGTTTAGAGACTTGAAAAAACTCTTAAAACTAATTTATCACGTTTTTTATGGATGAAATTTCATATATTAAGTTGTTTATCTTAGGCAGTATGGAGTAGAACAGTGAGGAAATAATGTGACTATCAAAGTTGATAGTAAGAAGAGTGGCATTGAGTTTTTTGAGGTTTATTTGATAGACCATTAGATAAATAGGTTTTTAATATATGTCATACATTAATTAAACACATATCCTTGGACAAATACAAGTCATCATAGTGACAAGTGTATGAACATTCCTAGAAGGCTAATGAATGACTACATACATTGAATGACATGTGATAAAGGGGAGTTAATTAGTTAGGGAGGCATAGATGAATATCATTTATCTTATTCCCATATTATTTATTCATATCATATTTTTAAATGAATACTATGACATTTTTATATAATCAAGTGAACTCCTCATCATCATGAGGGCAGCTTCAAAGAATAACATGGAGGGTTCTATGCCAACTTGAGGAAATTACTATGTTTTATATTCACACATGTTCATGACAACTTTTTGGTCTCTTTTCAAACTAATTATCTTAAATTTTAACTATTTTATAAATTTTAACACTTGGCCTTATGACCCTTACTCTTATCTTCTTTTCTTTCTTCCCCTATGCTCCTTATATGCAAGACTTTTTGGAATTTGTATGGGGTATCCATAATTAGTATGGTACAGCCTTGATAGTTTATCATCTTGATTTGAATTTTAATAAAGTTTATAAAATTTATTTGATTTTTTGAATCTCTTTTCTAAGTGTGTCAAGTGGTTTATGTGGTTGAGAAGTGATCCATGTCTTCTCATTACTTCCATTTTATTCTTGCATGTTTTGGTGAGTGATATCTCTTCTAATAAGTCTCATGAAGTGTATGTGTTTGTTAAATATGTTTTGAAGTGTGAGAGGGATTATCAGTGTGTAATATAATACCTTAATTTAAATCACCTCTAGATATGCATAACAATTTACCTCTATTTAGAAATAATTATGTTTTAAGGACACAGAGTTGAAGTCAATTTTAGTAGTCTTATTTCTTAGGGCACATAAAAGTGTTTTATATGGAATTATATCTAGTGTATAACCTCATTAGAATTATACAAATATTGCAGGTGATAATCTATCAAAGACTAATCTAAGGATCTAGCTCTTAAACCTAGAGGTTTATCTCTGCTATAGGAAACATACAGGCCTTGAGGTAATATAATGTTTCACTTAATTTGGAAGATTCTTGGACAACATCTACATGGGTTAAATATTAAGTGATAATAGGTTGAATATGGATATGATGATTATAAGCAAAATTATTCAAGAAATTAGGTTGCTAATTTGGGCAATATGGCTTAATGTCAATTGATTTTGCATTGGTGACTAGTTTTATGTTGCATCATTATGAGTTACATTAGGGATTGAGATAAATTTTGGGTAGACATATCCAATAATGAGTGGATTTAATGATTGAAATTGAGGATACAAATATTTATCTAAATTTATTTCCTCCATGTAATCTAAGGGAAAATTTTTAAATGCTAATAACCCTACGTAGAGACACATCAATCATGGAATCTAGTGTGTTTTTATACATTTCAAGGGAAAATGGATCATTGGGATGATAGATAGACTTTAATCTGACATACATATTTTGAAAATGAGTGTTTAATGCTAATATTTATTCATTGGGCTCTTACCTTATGAGGGAAAAGTTTAGATAGATAACACTCAACTAGTAACTTGCCAAATTGGGCTAAGAAGATATCCTGACATTCCATCTAGGTTGTAATTGATACTTTTGGAATATTTATAAACTAGTCATAGGTTTATTATTTTAAAATAAAAGGGAATAATCTACAAGATACATCCTTATGAGTTACATTCAAGATCCCTAAGGTAGATTTGAAAGTCTTTACATGTTCTTCCATAGTCCTTCTCAAGGGAGATAAATAAGGGAGATATTTTTCTCAATTTCTAGGAAAATTATGCATTGTTCCTATGACATTAATAATTGATCTAGTTAACCAAGTTGTGTATTAATGTGGAGGATTGGGTTGAAATGGAAGATTAAGGGGTGAATTGTAGAGATGGGTCATCATAACTATTGGAAGAATAGGTTGTCTTCCTATGGATGATGATTCTACCCTAGGTCTTATATAAAAACTTATATCATACCTATCCTTTATAAGGATCTCCAAAATTTGTTTTAATAGGTTATTGTTTGAGGTCAACATTCTTAGTCATTTGGGTACATCCAACATAACTCCACTGATCTTAGTTATTAGGATAGAGGTAAAGGATAGAATACCTCCTTTTGTATCAATTTTAAAACTTATGTTTATGTGGGTTTTATACACACTCAAAAAAATATTATAATTTTTTATCTAATGTTTTAAGATTGGTGAATAGAATCACTCTAGGGCACAAGTTTTAGGGTATTCATTTTTATAATAACCAATTGGTGGAATAGCAGTGAGCAACATAGATTGTTTATCATGGGTGAAATGGATACGGGTGAACCTAGATATACTTGGATTGGGTGGAAGGATGATGATTATAACTAAGGTGGGATAGATTTTAAATAAACTTCAAAAAGAGGGGAGAGTAAAGTAGAAAAGAGAGACTATGGAAATTCCAAGGATAAAGCCTTTCATGTCTAGTATATGAACTCAAAAGGATAAGGACTATAAAATGATACCTATTTAAAGATGTTATAGCAAAAAAACAATAAAATATAGTGAAGAGTCAAAATAATCATCAAAAGATATATTTAAACATGAAAAAATCAAAGGATTCCTAATTTCTAGATTATTGTTGCACATCTATAGGAGGATTATGATAATCATGTAGAAAATATTAAAATCATCTATAGATAAAAATGAAAGATATTGTTTTAAAGTAGACACATCATAAACAATTAAATCAATAATATATTAGAATGATGGAACATCAAAATCAATCCACATAATTGGATAAGAATGAATATTCGTACATAGAGATCTATTCAAGTAAAACTTATTTGAATTCCCTATTAATCTTAGTAGCCAAAATGCTCCTCCTCTTATGACTAGAAGGTTCCATGTATTTGTAAGATTAGGATGGGGAAGACCTCATATCTTAAATATTCACATAAAATTACAAGTCCAAAGGTATAACCTTTCATTCAAAAATCTTGAAAAGATTCATGTACAATGATAGTACTTATAATAGACTTCCTAGCTGAAAATACAATATGCATGTAAAATAAATAGATTGTGAACTAAAGTCCCATCTTTGTGATAACCATGTATATACATAATCATTATAAAATTGAAGTTTTTATGAAATTCAATTAATGGGATTAGTTGATGGAGATATTTTAGTTATAACTATGGTGAGGGATAAGAGATTTGTGAAACTGGGGCCACTAAAAACTAGTTGTGTGCAAGGGACTAACCTAGAAGATGTTTATTTAGCCTTTATCACTTCACTTAGTGAATATTCTACATTAAAATATTTATATATGATATAAAATTTTAGTAATTAAGGCTTGAAAATTTTTATTACCTCACCCATTAATCTTTCTTGCTTTACCTCTGAAATACCAAATTTTACTACTAAAGCTCAATTCTCGCTACTTTATCTTTGACAAAACTAACCAAATATAATACCTCTTCATTATTTTTATACATGGTATTTTCCACTCTTTTGTTTAAATTATTATTAGTTGAGTGGAGAAGGTTATATAAATTGGTTCTATTGACCAATTCCCCTGCTTGGGTGATTACCTTGATTACTCTCATATCTACCAAATTTTGTAGTGATTCACGTTCATGGTCATAAAAAAGACTAAATAAATTATTCATTTGTTTATGATAATTTAGGGAGGTATCCCTCTTATAAATAAAATATTTTAAACACCAAGAAGTATCTATGTTGGTCATTAGATTGAGCTGATCAAAAGCACTAGTCCTAGAGCACTAGACTAGGGAATTTAATCTTCTTTATTTTTCCTTCATTTTATTACAAATGTTATAGTATTTAGCCCTGACTTCCTGTTGTGGACACTCTGATATTAAACAAAATATTTTATAGCTTTATAGATACACTATACACATCAAGAATCACTTCCCGAGGAGCTTATGTAATCTACATTTACTTTCATATTTCTAAGGCTTATTTTGTATTTTGGTGTATTTACTCATTGCCACCCCAGTGGAATCTAAAGAAGTGCTGAAATCCTTGATATATTTAGTGGAGTCATGGGTTTTTTTTTGGTATTCTTCATTAAATATTATCAATTTTTCTCTTTTTTAAAAATATATCTCCATCTTCGTCATTCTCTAAAAAGGCACACTTTCCATGTCAAATTGAGTGGATACTATGGGTAGCTATGTCAAAAAAAAAATTTTCCTTTCATCTCTAAATTTATTTTATCTCCCTTACCCATTGAGGAAATATAAGTTCTATTATTTATTCTTCCTGAGTAAGTTCTAAAGATGTATATGGTTGATAGGTCATTGTAAGGGATGTGATCATAGTGGTTGGAATGGAGGCACTTATTTGACTAGGGATTTGGTGAAGTTTCTAGAAAACCACTTCCCAAGGGGAGGTTTCCTTCAAAGGTGTTACCTCTAGCAATAATATAGTTAAAATTGCGGTTATCTCCATATTCATTATTATTTTTGACATGGCTAATGGTTGGGGCATAAAAACCTCTATTTGGGTTAAAATTTAAATTGTAACTAGATTCTCAAAATAGACTACCCTAAGATTCCTTATTAGTTATGATGAAGAAAGAATATTTAAATAAACACTAATCATAATAAAACTAGATGATACAACCCTAGTCAATATTATATGTAAACTTACAAATGGAATTTCTACATCAAGCACTGAAGAAATAACAGAATAGAGTACCTCATCTATCTTCCAACTCTATTTTTGTGTGAGGTGAACTAAATAAATTGCTCTTTGATTCTCTCATAGACTAAAATCTTTGGATTTATCTAGTTCATCTTCTTCATCATCTGGTTATACCATGCCCATCTCCTAGTCTTCTTCCTCTTAAGTATAATCAACCAAGGATATCAATTCTTCTAGTTCTTATTCTTCTCCAAGATTTATTGTAGTCTCTTCATCCTTTTAATCATCCTTAGTATCTTCTTAAATAATAGGGAAACCAAGTGATGAAATCTATTCTAATTTTTTATCCTAATATGGAGTAAGGAAGTCCTTGTGGTTCTTTTGGTAGGTGAAGATGGGTGGAGTGGAAGGTGGATGATCTGGTTAAGGGGTTATGGATATAAATTTTATGGGAAATGGAGTTAAAGGTGATGAAGTAGAAGGAATGGAGGGAATATGGCTTTCCTAAGTGGACTTAGGAGATTTATGAGAGTCATGATCATTTGGAATTAAAGTGAAAGTCATTTTTAATAATTCCACAAGGTCCATTTGGGTGAATATAGTAAGAGGAGGTAAATGAGTCATCAAAAACCTACTCTTCCTTTATTTAGCTGAGGAAACAACTGACCTCTCCTTTGTAGTTATTGTTTTCAAGACCTATACACATGAAGTTATTGAATTGTAAGGGACTTGAGTGCTAGTAGTTCCTCATAAAATCTCCCTCTTTAGTTTAGGATTTGATTCCTTATAAATCCTAGATTGATCTGGTTACTCCTCTATAGCTTTTACTGAAGGGTAAGGAGGCTAATTCAGTGAATGAGATCCTTATGGTGGATATGGAGGCCATTCCTGACTCCATGCATTTTTGGCCTCTTCCTTTATGGCCTCTAGGTTATATTATAGATCTTGGGAAAATATCATGACATTTTTTTGTCATTAATATTTGTCCATATTTTTAAATCCTCTAATGCATTTAAGAAAATATGATCATTATCACATGCCTCATGGTGATTATAAGAGACATGCACTTTCTTATGTTCCAAGATAGTTTTGAGATACCCCCTTATTTCTTTTTTGGGTCCCATTCTCTAAAAGGTGAATGTTTTAAGTTGTATTATGTTTTATCCTGACTAACTAAAATAAAATGTGACTTAGTCACATATTGATGTTGTCTAATGCTAAAAGGAGTCTTAAAGTAGTAGGCCAAATATATTTAACCCAATTATTCATCAATAATATTGAAGACTTGATAAGTTATTTCTTATTATAAAATATTATTTGGAACATGATTTGGCCATAATAGAGGAGCAGTCATGGTACCCTTTACTCGGATGATGGTTACAACTAGATATAACCAATAATCTCCCATTTTACTAAGATTTTTTAAAAAATAATAATAATATAGGCATTGGGGTGCCCTGCATTCCTTGGTATATATGAGTATATACCTCTTTGATTATATTTTTAATTTTGTTCATAAACCTATGATTGAACATAAAATAAAAATCCTCTCTAACCCTATTTCCCAAGTATTCATTCAAGGGTTGCCATTCCTGACCATAAGATCTATAAATATTAGCCATTAATACATCCAAGAAGTAATAGATCATTTATATATCTCCATACTAAGGCCTTCCATAAAGGTAAATTATCTAAAACTTTAGTCATGCACTTATAATCTCTCCCACTACTACCAACTTGTCGGTTTTTAGGAGTATATATAGTAGTGGACTCATTTGACTTGAACATAGGCAATACTTAAGAAACCATATAACTTATTTAGGAGTGCCATTTATATTTCAACTCTAGGTATAAATTTAATTATGTAAATAGAAGAGATTGTCCCCTTAGGTTTCATCTTACTATCTTTTTCAATCCATTATTTTATCTTTCAATCTACAATTTTATGTTCAAGCCAAACATTTGTTGAGACTTGATTAGAGGTGGTCTCATGATAGGGGATCATAATATATCTTTCAAATTCCATACAAGTGATGTAAGTAGAAGAAGTATTAACTTTCCTTAGATACACAATATCCCTAATAGTGGTTACATTAACAAATAAAACTTTAAAAACTCAAGAGCATTAGACTATTATTCCTTTTTGGTGAAGAATCTTACGTGGTCATAAATAACTATGATCAAGACATGTGGAGAAATCTAAGAAACTTGGAGACTTAGGAGATTAGAACCATTGGATTATATACTAAAAAACTACTTAAATTTATATTTGACATTGATTATTAAGATCCAAACACATGGAATTATATCAAAATCTTAGAAACTTGAAAACTTGGAACCATTAACACACTGTAATACAGAACTATTAAATTTGTTAGTAAATAAATAAAATTATTGTGTGTCTATTTTAATGTAAATATGTTACATTGAAATTTTGTAGAGCCTAGGAGATTCAAAATCTTAGAAGACTTCAAACAACCCCGTAAGGGTTTACTAGAATAAGGTAATATTTAAAAAAAAAACATTTATACAAATTTAATAAATATATTCCACCATGATGAATCCAACAATATAGTGATCTTTAACTAAATAAATTATTTTTAATCTAACCAGAAATAACGTCTAGAGATAATATATTTAGATAATGATCACAAGATCAATATAAAGGATAATGTTGATATGAAATGAATACTAAATTTATTTCATGAAATTTTATTTATAAATTTAGCCATAACTGATATAATGTTACAACCAACTATTTTAATGACAAAATATAAAAAATAGTGTAGTTTAAACATAATACATGTCTTAATAATAATGTACAATGATATAATGCTCCATAAAGCATGTGAATCTCATCAAACTTGAATCATCTATAAGTAATCATGAGTGTAGTCACTAGTGAAGTACTCCTAAGGGGAGGGAGAGTATCATCCTAGTGCTTTTCCATACCAACCATGGACTGTTAATCCCTTGAGAAATCTCCTAACAAGGGAATGGCCCTCCCTTAAGGGATGGGTAGATAATGAAAGTGTAGGAATCAAGAGTGACAATTAGAATGTGTGTCATAACATAACTATTGAATGCATCATATCATAAATAAATACATTCTAACATGATATCATACAAGACATGTAAACTAAATCAAATAGATGAAATCATAATATTTTATCAGAAACACTACTTTGCCCAATTTTTTCTTATAATTATTTGATATTTAGGATCAATCAATTTCATACACACCACTCAATCAGATTACACCATCTCTACATATTAGTGACACTAATTAAGTGAGTGGAATCCATTACCCTACTTATTTAGGGTCATTAATACCATATTGGTTTTATATATAATAATATAAAACCAATAGATTTCAAAAATAATAATTCTCTACTAGTAGATGCAACATGTGTTAAGACAATAAAGTTTCACACACATGAATTTAATCTATCAAATTAAATTTAATAGTTCCAAACATATAATTAATTTATAGCATAATAAAATTAGATATAAAACCAGATTTCAATCAGACATCAGTAAAATCAAATCATCTGGGTAGATTATATATCAAGACATCAAGTTACTAAAATACTAACATGAAACACTAAATTTATGTTATTCATCCATATAACATCATTTACCAGCTTATTACTTTATTTCATATGTCAAAAATACATCAATGATCTATTTAAATTACAAAAAAACCTTAATGATTTGTATTAATCTCATATAACATAGAATTAGAGGTTCCTTAAAACCAATACACACAATTAAACTTAGCCTTGATAATTTAAGTGGCAAATACACCCATATTTCTTTGTAATATCCTAGAATGTATTTATTCATACAACTTATGCATGTTTGTATATGGTATACTCTAAATGGACAAGTATTCTATCCATAATTTTAGAGTATCATGTATATTATAGATATGCATTTAAAATTTTCATTATATTAAATTTCCTTTTTCATTAATCAGCATAGACTAAATTTAGTTTTTATAGCCAAGTTCTATCTTTATAAATCCAATAGAATACTCTTATAATAATATAATATTTTGTCAAATATTTACAAGATTCACATATAAATATATGCCTATTTGAATACACATTCATATAACTAATTATAATTACTTTTTATTTATTAAACTGAGATTAAACTCTAGTTATATGGATATATGTAATTTTTAAACAACTAACATGTCAACTAGGAGCCCAAGAAACCACAGTCATAAGACAAACTTAGCCACATATATGTATAATCAAATTTCATAATATGGAAGGATTTATCCATTCACATAACAATAGATTTCTATATGTTTTATTCTAGTCTTATATAAGAGTATAAATATATACTTAATATGTCTACTCAACAATAGTATATACAGTATGACTATACCCTTTTCATAACCATACAAAATGGAATTTCATATTATAACTATAGTAACTAACTATGATAAAATCATTTACCAATTGAGTTCCTCATGGTTATATAAAATATAACATAAATATATATGTAAATAGAGTAACCACATTTTATCTAATAAATACCTATGTTTAGTATGTAAATGAATATGTATAAGCATATCATCAAGTCATTCTCCACTTAGAGTTTTAAAATGTCTCAAAAACATTATAATATAATTTTATATGTATTTAAAATAGTCATAAACCTAAACATAATATAAATATATACAGATATATGCATGTCACAGATCATCGACAATATGTCCTCGACCCATTTTATACATGTGTGTGTGTGTGTGTATGTGTGTGTGTGGGTGTGGGTGTATATGTGTGTGTGTACATTTTATGATTATTCCTATGCACAACTTGGTAATTTAATCAAACTAGACATTATGTTATTTTCCCATATCAACCTCATACATAGTCATGACCTAACATGAGTTTAATTAACTTGACCAAGCTTATTCATAAAAAAATATCTAATGTATTTGTGGGAAAAATAAATATTGGATATTGGATTAAAAATACTATGTTTAGTCTTGCATACCCTCTATTCCCTAATTGGGTTTTCTATAAAATCAAATCATGAACTAAATATAATTCAACCTAGAATATATTTAGAATAATGTAAGGATGATTCAATAATATAATTACTTTAAAGATTGTGCATAACCAAAGATCAGATTTAAATTTAATCTCAACTGTTAAATCAATAACTCACAAATTTACCCTATATATCTTTAGTAGGGTTTCACTTTCTAAAACTTTACTGGTACTATTTACCCAGTTCTTTCAAATTTACTCATTCTACTAGTCTTATATACTACATAGAAATTTATATAAATTTTCATTTCTTATTAATACAAATAATTATAACTCCACACTTTATATTTACAATAAATTCAAAATTATATTTGAAAATGGATCAAAATTATATTTGTAAATAACCTAGTATGTATAGCCATATTGAATAGGGTTTGGGAGTCTTATACCTAGCTCTCTAGATGGTTGAGCCATCCCAAATACTAGGTATATAAGGTTGGTTTTCAATACTTATAAAATAATAATAAAAAAACCCTTAACCCTTAAAATTTTGTTAGAATTCATTGATTTAACTCTTACAAAACAAATATTAATTTAATCAATAGACATAACTAGCAAATGAAATTCCAACTCTACCAAATTGTTAATGCCTTCTCAAATATAGCTTGAATCCTTCACCTTATTTCTTATCTCTACCATGTACCCCCAATAATAAATTTTACCCTCTTTTATCTACCTACATGATTAATTCATGTAAACAAATCTCCCACCTTCATCACCTAAACTCATTGTGCCCATAATGAGCTTAGTGAAAAAGTATTGCATGAAAAAAAAACTCACAAAATACTGGTTAGGACTAAATTTATTAGCATGAAATACCAAAAAGAAGTGTTTTTTAACAATGTGACCCAATTAGCTAAATTAAACTCCTACTTAACCCTAATTCAAAAACTTTTCATAATGAAAATCCTATTAAACATTATAATTTCAAATAATACTGACTACCCAATAACTATTTAAACATTGTGACTTTAAACAATAATAATGATTTAAATATCATAACATATATTAAACACTATGATCATGCCTAATTATGTTATAACCATGCCTTGATACTTATTAAAATTAACAATCAACTAACATAAAATAATTAAGTCCCCTATCTCTATAATAATGCATCTTTTAAACAAGACACCACTTCTCAAGATAACAAATTATACTTTGTATCAAACAAGGACACTCAAGGATTTCAAAGCATGAGTTTAAGAAACATAAGAAATAAGAAATAAGATAAGTAATACATTCATATAATACTTATAATCTTATGATTTTTAATGCTCAACCATATTCAAATGCAAAAATCAAGATCATAACTGAAAGAAACTATAAACCATTGAAATCAAACAATGATTAACACATATTAAACTATTTGTGGTATGTGTGGGTTCTTAGTTTCCATTCTATCATCCCCCAACAACTCCATTTACACCACCCTCTTCGATTATGATCTCCCCCTTTCATAGTTTATGGACAGATCTATCCTACATCCACCTCAAAATAGAAAAGGTAGTTAGCCTACATCAATATAGAATCCATAATATAATATTGTAATTAAATAAATAAACATGATCATCATTTACACACCATACATGCACAACTAACTCAAAAATTTAATGATCATGTAAATAAGAAACATATAACCATCTATACATTAGTATATAAAATCCATCTTAACCAAAATATTAATTATCCAAATAATAACCATAAAATCCAATAATAAATAGGTTATTAAGTCTAGAAAGGAATCAAGATTATCATCCTTCAAAATAAAGCTATTAATCATCCTAATGACATTTAATCCAACATAAATTATGAAATTAAACATTATTCAATGAAAAATTAAATAATATTCAACAAATATATTAAGTAAACAAATTTAGAAATATCCTATAAAACTCATCATAATCCTCCCAAGTGCCACCATATTCAAAACCTTGGTCCCACTATACCTTTCACTGTGATAATTTTTTATTATGTAAACTAAATTTATGAGTGTTAATTATTCTGATTGGTTCTATTGTGACCACCCTATCATCCACAACTTATAAATCATTCTAAACCAATACATGGGAAAGATAAGTAACATACTTTTTAACATAGGACACATCAAAAACATTATGCAAGAGAGCTAGAACTGGTGGTAAATCAAGCATATACACTACATGATTTATCACTTACAGAACCTTGAAGGGTCCCATATATCTTGGTGAAACCTTCATTGATTTACCAAACTCAATCTATATTTTACTAGGTTTATCCTATAAAAATACTTTATCACCAACAAAAAACCACCTTATTGTTATATTCAAAACAACATAAATTTTCTATCTATCATTGGACTTAGCCAACCTTTTATTTAGTTTTTCTAACTTGGTCTTCCATATCCATAAGAATTTTAGGTCCAAATATTACTCTGTCTTCCAATTTGTCCCAATTGATCATTTTTATACACCTCTTTCTATATAATGCATAAAATAGAGCCATTTTCAACATTGAATGGTATGAGTTGATGTAGGAAAACTAAACTATTGAAAGGTTCTCCTCCCACTTGTATTGTTGATAAATGCAATACATTCAAAGGATATCTTCTAAAATGTAGTTAATACTTTCTATTTGTCCATATATTTTTGGGTTATATGCAATACTAAAACACAACTATGTACCCAAAGCTGAATTTAATGTCAACCAAAATCTAGAAGTCATTCTCAAATGTTGACAAATAATGATATTTAAAAAAAATCCATACAATGAATAAACCTATTTCACAAATATCTTCACAAAAATAAGGGTATCATTAGTCAAATTACTTGTTATGAATTTATCCACCTTTATTAGTTTTTTAACTACCACCAAGATCATATCATGATAGTTTCATGATAATGAAAAACCTTGGATAAATTCCATGCTAATCACCTACCACTTCCATTCTGGTATATCATGAGGATATAACAACCTTGAAAGATGCACATGTTTAGCTTTGACACATTGACATTATAGACATTGAGATTCAAATTCCATTATATCATTTTTATTTCTTTTCTAGAAATAGAGAATCCTTAGGTTAGCCATGAGCTTAGTTATTCAAATATGTCCTAAGTAATGGGTATTCTGCAATTTCTTTAACAATGTACTCTTGAAATTATCTTTATCAAAAATACACATCCTACCTTTATACCTAAAAAAACCATCACTTTCCAACCTTAGTCCTTTAAACTTGAGATTTTGAGCATTCTCTGATAATGATTTCTTAACCTACTCATATAATTCATCTCCTATAGAGAATTTAATTATCTTTTCATATAAATTACTCTTAATAGCAACCAAGGATGCTATGTACTTTTTATGACTTAGGGAATTTATAACTCTATTTTCCTTGCCCTTAATATAATTAATATCAAAATTATAATCAAATAAGAATTCTAACCACCATCTCTGATGTGCATTTACATTCGGTTGGGTAAATATATACTTGAGTCCCAATTTTTTAGTCTTAAGAACAAATGGCTTCCCCAATAGATAATGCTTCCAAACTTGTAAGGCATGCACTATTAAAACAAGTTATATATCATGAGGGGCATGATTCACCTCATAAGGCTTATGTTTTTTGGAATCATATGATATAAATGAACCATATTTCATAATTAATACACAAAATCCATCCCCAAGTGCATCCATGATTACTAAGAATTGACCATTAGGATTGAGAACTCTTAGCACAAATGCCAAAGTAAGCCTCCTTTTTAGCTACTAAAAGGCTTTTTTATACTTGTCTAACCAGTAAAACTATGATTCTTCCTCTAAAGAGAGGTAATTGGGTTATCTTTGAGAAATTTGGAACAAATTTACTGTAATAACCTACAAATCCCATGAAACTTCTCACTTCATGCACATTTTTAGGAACTAGATATTATATTATGGCTCTTATCTTCACTAGATCAACTAAAATTCCATTTGTGAAGTTAATGTGTCCCAAATATTTCACTTTCATATGGATAAATACATATTTAGACAACTTACCATACAATTTGTGCTTTTACAAATTCTACAAAACTAGTTCTAGATGTTGAATAGGTTATTCTTCATTCTTAAAAAAGATGAGGATATCATGTATGAAAAATAATAAAAAGTGGTTTAGATAATCCCTAAATAGATTTTCATGAGATTAATAAATGCTAATGGATCATTTTTAACCTATAAGGCAACATTGTGAATTCGTAGTGTCCATACTGAGTTCTAAACATTATTTTGAGAATATCTTCATTCTAGATTGTCAATTGATGATACCGTGATCAAAGATCAATTTTAGATAAAAATGTTTCCCCTCTCATCTAATCAAAGATACCATCAATGTGAGGTAACATATACCTATTATTTATTATCACCTTATTCAACATTATGTAATCAATGCACATGTGAAGAATACCATCCTTCCTATTGATGAATACAATTATTTCACCTCATGTTGCAACACTTGGTCAAATCAACCTTTTTGATAAAAAATATTAATGTTGAGTCTTAAACTCAACCAATTCCTTAATTTTCATCCTTTATGGTGCCTTTTATTCTATTTTAGATCTAAGTATTATGTCAATCAAGAAATCAAACTCATGTTTGGGTGATAATCCCAATAATTCTATAGGAAACATGTCTTGAAAGTTCCTAAGAAAAGGATAATCCTCAATATTTAGATTAATCCATCTAATTTATTTTTAAAATAAATGCTTGACATCCTTTCCTCAGAGCCTTATTAATTTGAGTTGCATAAATTTGACCAAGACTCAGCTCTCTTCTCTCATCCTGAAGTTGTGTCTGATTTCCAAAATCATCTTGACACTCTACCTTATTTAGATAGAAATAAACCTTAGATTTATTCTCTAGAATCCAATTTACTCCTAGGATCACATTGTATGACCCTAGTAGTGTATCATACAAATCCACTATGGTGACCTAATCTCAACTTCCACTAGACACTTGTCAACCTTAACCTTTGATTCATTCCCATATTGTATTGACCATGCATTTGTCATAATCCTATATTTTATAGACAACTTACTGATAATTATAGGAGAAATAAAAAATTCATTATCATAAGTGTAAATAAAATTTAAAATTAGATGATAAAATAAAATACGTGTCTATTCAATAGGATAAGCTTGAAACTCAGCTTGATGATTATCAATAGTTGCATGAGTCCTCTATTAAAAAATTTCTTATTGTTAAGTAGAACCCTTGTTCCTACCATCTAATTTACCTAGAGTACACTCTCTAATGTAATGATCACCTCAAAAAATGAAGCATCCTCTAAGTGGTCATTTCTTATTAGAATATTGTTTGCTTTCAAACCTCCCTTGGAACCATTTATAGATTTCTTATTTCCTGACCTACTATTGAACTTATCATTTTAGTTCTTAAATAGATTCTTTGATTCTCCACTCCTCTTCCAATTATTCTTTTTGAAAGTTACTTTAGGACCTCTAATATTATTCTTAAATTTATTTCTGTTATCTTACTTAAGTACATTCTTGAAGACTTGACCCATGGTATATGGCCCATTAACATCCACCTCATAACCAATTTGGGGTTTTAATCCCATAATGAACTTCCTAATTCAAAACTATTATTTTGCTAATACTGAGGGACATACATTATGATCTTAGTGAATTATTTAAAGTATTCATTCATATAAAGGTATCCTTGCTTAAGGTTTTTAAAATATGTTAGATTTTTATCAAAATACAACTGAGGAATCCACTATGACTGAGACATTATCACAAACTATTCCTAAATGGTGGTGGTAGATTCAAGGTTTATCTTGACCTTCTTATTTTCCCACCAAGTGTTGCTTCTATAACAAGATGATATGCTCCCAAAACTACTTTGGTTACTTTAAAGTAATTTTAAATTTCTAAATACTTCTCCATATATGTTATCCATACTTCAAATCCATCTCCCAAAATTGTTCCATCAAATTTGGGTGGAATCACATTTTTCATATCCTATTCTAGTTTTGTAGCTACATGAGCTCTTTTATCTTTTTAATTTCCTCATGCCTCTACTCTTAAGTATTTTTCTTCTCATCAAGATAATCTTTAGGTTCTTCCTAAACATTCTACTTGACATGCCCATGTACTTCTTATTTTATGCCCATGATTTTTTCCCTAGTTTCATGCATGGCTATGAAGACTTGATCCAACTTTACAGCTTGCTCAGTGGCAAACTGATTTGGATCCACTAGAGGTTTCATAATCAAATTATTTTTTATCAATCAATTTTTCACCCTTGAAGAGGTAGTTAAAGCCTTATCAAAAATGAGTGGAACATGAAATTACCTCTATGCTTGTGGGTAGCCTATAATAGAGATAAACCTTTAGATCAAAGGGATAACTCCCTTGGTTTCTCTATTAAAGCTCATCAACTATATTACTAATTCACTTGGATGAAAAGGGAGAGAAAATTCATAAAGTGAACTATCCTAGTTAGTTGATACATAAATTTTAACTTGAACACTTTCAACTAATTATAATGACACTTCAAACACAATCCTAACCTACATACACTAATCTAAATATGCCTATAGCATGATTATTTATCATGGAGGTTTGTGAAGTAAACTTAAGATATGAGGACTAAACACAAGGTCATGAATTGATACTAGTGAAGATACAACTCACTAAAAATCATCTAAAATAAACTTTCAAGGTTGGATATGAATGCAAGCAAGGACAACATGCTAATAAAGAGAAACTATCACTTACCAATATCAAATAACTTACCATACACATTTAAAAAACTCATGAAGAAGGTAAACCATATCATTATTTATTTATATAAGGATGCAAATGATTAGTTCTTCACCATACTTACGTGGAGGATACAAACTTAGCCAAAAATGGCTTAATATATAAAGAAAGTGAGAAAGGAGGAGAAGAAGGGTGTAGGAGAGAGAGGGTATACAAGTGTCATGTGAGTTACAACAAGAAGAGGATTTATGAAACTACCCCAATAGGTCCAGGATGACATGTGTAGATCCTTTAAGATGATCTAACTCTCCAAGTGGTATGGTAGTTGAAAAGCTTATTTGATACCTTGATTAACTTATTGAAACTTCTCTTCTTCTTCACATGTTGAAGGAAAATTGGCATTATTGATGGTTATATTGGTTTATCTTACCTCTTTTTTTTTATCTTGATACTTCTCATCTAACTTCATTAGGTTCTCTTTGACCCATCACCTCTTTTGATTGCAATGTGTCTAAATGACTCTCCATATCCTTGGGTCTATTTTTCACATAATTGTAAAAAATTGGTTTATTTTTATTTATATCATCTAAACTTCATGATTTATCCATTTACATCATATTTTACCTATAAAAATTCATTTTGAGGCCTCAAACTAGCCCCCACCATTCATTATATACCAAAACCTCCAAATAGGTCTTTTTACTTATAACCCGAAAATTATGCAAACCTCATTATGTGGAAAAAATTAAGGAAGGTGTTGAGAATATTAGTTCATATTACATTACCATCTATGGATTTACATTTACAACTCTAGGTTTAATTTCATGCTCTGAGAGTGAGTGGAGATAGCACTTTTTACCTTTTATCTCTCTTAACTAGGCCTCAATTAGGCCTCACTACCAAGAGAGTGAAAAATGGTTCCATAGGATCCATACAGGTGATAAACCCTAAAAATGTGTTATTCACTTACAAAAACATCTTCCCCTACCTTCATGCTAAATTTAATGTTCTGACTCACTATACATACCTATAAAATAGTAAAAATAAATATTTTTAGCCCTAATCCATATGGTTACATATACTACTATATAAAAAAATTTCATGGGGTGATGCTTAGGGGAGATGTGAAGATGTTTTGGGTGGTTTTTACGTTTATCTATTTCATTTAGAGGCATGGAAACTAATTTATCTCTCACTTGGTCTTTATAGCCCTCCTAAATAGCATGAAAGTGCTTTAATTTCTTAAGGATTATTCATAAATATTAGGAAATCAAACCACCAAATAATTCCAAAAAATGGGAGTGTACTATGTTAGTTAACTTCCCCTATATTCTCATGGTCCCATGCATAATGTATTATGCATACCAAGTAAAATAATATGACCTCTCAGGTTAAACTAGGCATTATGTAAGGTCTAAGAGAAAAAATGGTTAGTGAGAAGAATATTGAAGTTTATGTGATCTCAAATTACCCTCATGTGGTCTATGAAATTTAAATTGACCTTTTAAAATGTCTATCTTTTCAGAATCCTACATCAATTCTTTGCTACATCTTAATGTGTAGACTTAGGGTTATTGAACCAAACTATCAAAAAGACCCTAATTACATGTGTTCTTATATTCTCCCTAATTTTTAAGTTTATTAACTATTAATATGGTATTTTAATATATATCTCAACATACCTTCAAGGTCTTCAAGTTACTCTCATATCATTCCACTTGATTGGCCATATCTCAAGGCCTATATCCTAGATAAAGTTTGTATATATAGTTTGGATTGTATTTGAATAAGTTTACTTATTGTGTCTAATATTATCATGAGATGTATATGGAGGTTTATAATCATCATTATATGATTTCAAAATTTCATCTCAACTCCAACTCACCTTACTTCACCACTTTCTAGGGATGACTACTCATACTAGTTTTGTAGGCACCCAACACTCTGCAAGGTATAAACATGGTATATCCAAACTCTATTACAGTTTATGATGGGTATGAGGGATTTGATGAGACAATGTCATTGATTTAAGATCATATTAAAACACTCATTTTCTTCATACATTCTCTCAAATTTCAAGACCTTTAAACAAATAATTTCTTTTAGCAAAGTAGAAATGTGTTAGACTGTGTGTAGGTGACTAGACCTGTTAGAGGTTGAAAAATGGTCTATTATTTTTGTTACATAATTTATTTAATTTTATTTTATAAGGGTAAATTTAATCACATCCCATTAATATTCAACATTTTACTCTTCTCCTATCACCATACTCTCCTCAAGAACAAGCAACCATTTTTTAGGACTGAGTGGGCAGAATTGTGTATGTTTCTTGACCTATGACCCTTGTTAGCCACTTATTCTGAATAGAATAATTTTGAACTCAATGTATTGATAAATTTAATATATTTTATAACCTTTAAATCTCACACCAACCATTGTCTCAAGTCCTGGAAAGTCCTTACTCACTTAGGTAGACCTTAGAGGTGACTGTGTGCACATTAGGACTATGATTAGTTTGCTTGAACTTGTCATTTTAGGATCCATACTTAATAATTTAAACCATAAATACCTTTTTGTTCTATTTTTACTGATACCTACCTTGAATATTTTAAACCTTGTGCTCTCAATATTGTGATCTACTATTTCAAAGCCCATTTTAAACTTGACTAGTTGTAGGTGGCATTTGAATGGAATATGATTGTGTTTCACTTCTTAGGTATCTAAACCTATCTATAAACCTTTTCAAAGGATTTTTTTTATTGTGACTAAGTTCCTAAGACACCTTTAGTATATTGAATCTCCAATGTCATCAATATTCACTATATGAGACCAATTTCTCTCAGTTGGTTGTAGGTGAACATTTGGAAGGCTTGAGTGTGTATATAGGATTCCTAGGTATTTTTCCAAACTTTAAAACCAGTACAAATACTCTTTTTTCATGTTATTTTTTCCATCACAAAACAATTATAAATTCCTTATAACTATATTTTCCAACATCATTGTTAAGGCATCTTTCAATTAGTTGGGTATAAATGACTGTCTAGGAGAGTTTGAGCATATGTTTTGAGTTTTTGGCTTATCTTATTATACCATGATATCTAAAAGTGAATTATAGTCATGGAAAAAGGTATATTCTTACATTATTTCAAATTCGTTATTATATCTAGGTATTTCAAACCCTTTTTGTTTTGACTATCATACAGTCAAATTCTTGTAGGTTTGTTTTAGGTATGCTAGCTTGTTTACAACTTTCATTATATTTTATATGATTGGAATATTATCCATTATTACATGCTATAAATTTGATAACATCACAATATTTCCATATTTGGTAAAACATCATTCATACTAATAACATAAATCTCTCTAAAAGTGATAGAGGTATAGGCATATAAAAGATATTTTGGAAACTTGTGTGTTTAGAGTCTTGAGAAGTGAAACATGGATGTTAGGCTCAAATTCCATTATTTTTACTGCATAAACATATAAAACATGAATTTATAACTTCAAAATCTCTAAAAAACATATTCAAACTCATCAAAACAATTGAATTGTAGACACAAAAAACACACAACATAAACGTGAATGGTGATATTTGCCAATGAGACCTATATGGAATGAGAAATTGATCTAGAAAAAATAAATAAAATAATGAGGGAGTACAATACCATTTCAGAGTCACTTAGATTCATCTAACCACTTGGAAAGCTCAAAAACATAGAAAAACTACTAGACACTTCAAAATACTCACAAGAGAGACCTTTAATACCAAAAGGACATAAAAATGTGCCACCATGATCAATAAACATGTTTGAGTTATATATAAACATCTTACAAGATAATCCAACTAGTTTTATGTAGCCAATAATTCACAATTTATTATAGAGTTGCTCTAAACTCAGCCTGTGGGGTTTTAAGCTCTCAAAAGCTAGTCTAGGCTCTTAGTGATTTTTTATAAAGATAAGATCACCAATCCAATGAACAATAACAAAAATTTTAATCCTAGATGGGTCTCAAACATTTTCTAGGAGATCATCCCCCAAATTTACCTGTATGACCCATATCATTTAATTTAAATTGGCCTTCACTATCTTGTAAATGAAGTGATGGGAGACATAAGAATATTTTTACAACTGTAAGAATTTAAACCTATTTAAAATATTTTTCCTAACCTATACAATATTAAAGGACACTTTTTAACTCTTTTGACTTGCACGTGAGCTCCACAACTCTGTACAACTCCTTTAACTCCTCAAAGTGGCATCAAAAATCAAGAATCCAAATTTGTTTAGATTCCTGTGATAGGTGTGATATTTAATTAACTTATAAATATTATTTTTAATTTTTATTTTATTATTTTGAATTTATGTTACTTTTACAGACACAAATATTATTCAAAATCACCTTTTTTAGACATTTACACCACCTTAGAGCTAGATAATCGGCCTCAAAGTTTCCAAAACATCATGATTTTTTTAATAAGATGTTAAGGACATAAAATTAAATTAATAAACCCCTAATAACCTATGAAATATCTTGACCATTACTTATTTCCTCATGACATGCTTAGACCACAATATGACCAAAATATGGCTTTACCTTAACTTCTCCAAACCAACCTTAAACACCACTAAAAAGGTTAAATGAAGAATCATAAGGACCATTTAAACATGTAATGAGCACATGAAAACACCATGAAAATTTTAAAATTAGATGGGGTGGCTAAATTTGACATGGGGTCAAATTTGGTCAATAATCTTGGTGATTCACAAGGGTAGCATGCCTACAATGCTAATAGGGCCAGTATCCTTGCATGTCCATTGGGAAATGGAGTCTCTTTCACTCAATTTTAGACTTGAATATAATTTTAACATGACACAATAAACTAATTTACCTTAAAAACACATATTAAAAAATACAACAAGATTAAAAAAGTCAAAAGACAAACACATGTGCTATGAAACACACAGGGAACTCAAAAACAACATAATAAAACTAGACTATATATAATCTAGCCTAAATATAATATCTTCCTCCTAGATCAAATAGGAATATTAAACCATATCTTTCTCTATGAGATAAAAAAGGACATGAATCAATTTTTGTATTAAACCTTTTCCTTGGTGTCTTCAACTCCTTCATGCTTACCGTTTTCTTTGGCATGATCTCCATTGCAACAATAATAAATGAAAACATATCACCTATGAAGGTGAACTCATCTTGTGACCCAAAAATCTTCTCATGATGCTCCTTATTTTAAAATTTACCTAATGATGTTTCCTCTAGACATGATTATTTATCATTCATGGCATCTTGAATGAGATTAAACTTATTACCAGCTGGAAACTCATCAAGCTCTTCATAAAACTTTACATACTCAACCCCATCCTCATAATTGTTTTAAATGAAAACATCTTGTTTGATCTCCTTATGCACATGACCTTCAACATTGCAAAGGATTTTAACTTCTTGAAATAACTCAATATGTTGATGCCAATCACCTTTGTCTTTTTTAATTCAAGAATCACTTCTTCAACTTCATCTTCAAGGTTAGTTGAAACTTGCATAAGTTTGGGTCACATAGAATATTATTTTTGAAATACACACTCAAGAGGTAACACATCTTCAATAATGTCTTCAAATTGACTAGAAGGAGGTGTATGATTTTGAAGGGACTCAAATTCATGACAAATATCATTGAATATTTTCCACAAGTCATCTTATTCCATGGAGTTAATAACAACTTCATCTTAAATTATCTTTTCAAATTCAAACTCTTGATCATGCCCGTGAGATCCAACTAAATCATCTCATGTGATGTTCTCTTCAAACACTTTATCTTACATGTCTTGATTAATCTCTTAATGAGTAACTAAAAATTGATCTTTATCATATTTTTCTTCACTCGAGAAGATGGATTTATGCTTATTTTCACCAAGGGGAGTGCCTTTAATAATTTTTTTATCATAGACACTTAAGTCATCTTCTTGATCAATTACAACATTAGCCTAATATTCTTCACTTATCTCCCATATTATGAGTTATCCTTCAAGAATGGATGAGGTGGGGGTTGATGGACAAGTTCATGGTTTGGAGAGGGAGTATGAAGTGTGGTGGATGGTTCATGAATGGGCATGGGAATGGGGGTTTCCTGAGTAGACTCTTGGGGAGATAACAAGTTGGATTGGTTAATGGAAGAGACATGTTATTCAACAAGGTATTTAATTTCATCATATCCTTATTGAGTCTCTTCAATAGATGTAATTTGATCATCAACCTCTTGACTTTACCACATTTATAAACTATATATCCACCATTAGATTGTTGGAACACAACTATCTACTGAGAGGGGGTGAATTAGTAGATTGATTAAAATTCGTCCCTTAATAATTTTACATCAAATTAAAAAGTATATGTAGAGATCACACATATAAAAATAGACACAAAAATGAGTGTACATATAAAATATAGTATGGGAAAAACCATGATGAGAATAGCTACTATAATCTACTATTATAATCTAGCCTCATAATTAAAACCCTATTGATTATAATGTTTAAGGGTAGTGACCCTAAGGAGACACCAATTCCCTGATTGAAGAGCACTTACTTTAAGGAAGCCTGTAATCCCTAACTAAGAAAAAAATCATCTCTTATAATGGAACCTACAAATAAAATCTATTATAGAGTTGCAACTCTAGATTAACATATTGAATCAAAAATGAATATAGTTCTATGTTATAGACCTATTTTGTAACTGCTCATACTCTACACTTCTTCTCTCTTCCTCTCTACCTCTCTATCCCTCAATTTTATTTCATTCCACACTTAGTGTGTATCCTAGATGACACATATATATTCATTAGATCTAGGTATCACATCTTTTCTATGTTCACACTTAGTCACTAACACATCATACTCCATTCATGGACTCAGTTCATATTTATTTAATGATAGGTTTCCCATTTATTGAAATCACACACCACTACCATGATTCTCTATCTTTTACTATATTTAGCATATATAAATCTCAAATTTTGATAGACATGCAATTTTACACAACTTTGATCAATCACAACAATCTATATCATATTCTATGTCATATAATGCATCTTTCCTGAGTGTTCTATCACTTGACCATTGAGATGAAAAATCATTTAAATAATGACCATTGATCTTTAAGTTTTACGCCATGATCCAATGATCCTCATTCAATTATCCAAAATTTAAAAATCAACTATTAAATCAAGCGTACGCTCTTTGTTAGATCTTTGTGAGCTTTCAAACATTAACATTTTAAATTTAAAATGCATTTGTTGATCTTTGATTTGAGATCCCATATGCTATTATATCTTCAAAATTATCATGGAATTTACCTCTATTTATCATCAAACATCTAGAACTTGATCTCATCTCATTGCTTATTGGTACTTTGAAACACAAATGCACCATAAATCTCCTTAAAGTGGCTTAGTCTTTAACTCACTATAAATCAAACACTTTACCTCTTTTACTCCACATGTTTGATTGATCTTCATTTTACGATCACACACTCACCATTAGATCCTTTGATAGATTAATATGCTCATTGGATCTCTATCTAACAAGATCCCATGAATGTGGCACATGTCACTGGCGTATTCAATCTTAGGTACTTTGAAATATTAACTTCACTATGAATCATTGGATCTACATCATGAAATTAATAACTAATCATTGATCAAGCTTGTACAAATATTAATTTGAGGACTTAGGAAATATTAAAGTCTTTGATCATTGATTCAAGCCTATTATCACTATGTTGAAGGGGTTGGTTTCATAATAATGAAGAAGGCTTAAGTTATAACTTAAGATACCAGTTCTTCCCTTTATCTAGTCAACATAAACATTTAAATTCCTTTGAATACCATGACTAAAAACCATAGGGTTTTATTGAGAAAACCTAGTAATGGATGAGAGCTTAGTTAAATCATGTATGGGCTCATTTCTCTTCATTTAAACCTATGAAACATATATATGAGATGCACTTAAAAAAAAAAGATATTCTATTTATTTCCTCTATAAACCTCTAGAAATGGTCTCTATAAAATCATGACAACATTATATGACAATATTTCAACTTATACTATGTAATTATAAAACATGTTCTTCTCTCCATCAATCCTGCCTGATCCTCTAACATCAATTACATCCATAATGGCAACAATATCCCTTTTTACATCAATGAAAATCATATTACCAATAATATCCCCCTTTGTCATTGATGGCAAAATAAATACTCTGATCGCATAATGCATGCTCAACTCCTCTAGCATTGACTATACTTAGAGTGCTTGCATTGGTTTCTAGTGAACATGACTTGAGGCTATTCATACCAAAATTTCTCTCCCTTAGGTAATATAAAATTTTCATAAATACACCTTGGACACATGATTTTATACTTCTTTGATAAACATAAAGCTTTTATAGAGAGATTTTTTATTTTTTCTCCCCCTTTGACATCAATGGTAAAGGGACTCCAAATTTCTCACTGTTTGTCCAAAATATTCTCCCCCTTTATCAAATAAAGGAGTTTGTCCAAAAATATACAACCATAAACTCATTATAAATTTGGAAAAAAATGCATACCTGATTTACTTTTTCTCTCTTCTGTTAGGGATTAACAAATCTTCTATGATCCTCCCCCTAGACTCATGCTCTATTACCTAGTTCTAGTGGTGTGATGTAGGAGAAACCACTCCTAATTTCTACCTCAAATGCTAAAATTTATAATTGGGAAGAGGTTTGGTGAATATGTCTAAAATTTGATCCTATGTTAGCACATATTCCAATATGACCTCTTGATCTACAACCTTTTCTCTTAAGAAGTGATACTTGATTGATATGTGTTTAGTTATGGAATGCATCACTAGATTCTTTGATATATTAATAACACTTGAGTTATCAAAAAGAGTAAATATAGATTATTTTTATTATATATTGATGTCTCTAAGTGTTTGCTTCATCCACAAGACTTGAGTGCAACATGCCACTACTGCAACATACTCTACTTCTGATGTAGAAAGATTAACTAACTCTTGATTTTTGTTCAATAATGAAACAATTTTATTTCCAAGGAAAAAATCACCACCACTAGTGCTTCTTATATCATCCACACTTCCTTCCCAATCAACATCTATATATGTTGTCAAATTGAAATATTCATCTTTGGGATACCATAGGCCATAGTCAATTTTACTCTTGATATATCTAAAGATTTTTTTCACTACATTAACATGTGATTCTTTGGGAGCAGCTTGAAATATTGCAATTATGCACATTGATTGTATGATATCTTGTCTTGATGAAATTAGGTATAACAATCTACATGTCATTTATCTATACAAAGTCTTATTTGCATAAAGGGACTCATCCTTTTTTATCAACTTATAACTAGTTATTTTATGGGATTACCTACTAGTTTGTTATCCATTCTAAACTTCTTTAAAATTTCCTTAGAATACTTTGAGATATAAATATCCCTTATCAGTTTGTGTTATTTTTAGACCAAGGAAGAAAGAATGTTCTCCAATCATAGACATCTCAAACTCATTTTACATTTGATTAACAAATTATTCACACATTATTTTGTTGCTACCACCAAAAATGATATAATCTACTCAGAAAACAAAAATTAACATATGCTCACCTTCCCATTTGAAATATAGATTATTGTCTATACATCCTTTATTTAATCCTTATTGTTTCAAGTGTTGGGTGAATATTTTGTCATCAACTAACTAATGACAAAATGGGTATATCAACCACAGTATAAGGAGATTTATGCCACAAAAAGTGTAGGTTTACCACATCTTAATGAGATAAATCTCTCCTCTCATCAAGGGGAGGTTCCCTATGAATCACTTATATGCTATATGTATATATAAGTAAGCAGAAAATAATACTCAGGGTAGTATAACACCATCCATCTCTCTTTTTTCAAAGAGGATGTCTAAGGAACAAAGAGGGAAATCATGATCGATGGCTAAAAAAATTCCTCTTCTTTCAAGAATGGTATTCAATGCAGAGAAAAAATACCCTGAAGTAGTAACAAGGTCCATAGGAAAACCCACAAAAGCACAAAGTCTTTCATTGCCTCATTCACTGATTCAGAACACATGTAATAGTAGAGTGAAACAAAGCCCAAAGTCTTCACCTAAAACTACAATGAATAAAAAGGTTACCAAGATAAAAGTAGCTCAAAGTCTTTCTTTTATCTTTTAGAACCATCTTTAGATAATTTCAATATACACACTTTGTTTATTAAATCGAACAGATGAGAGATTATTAGGAAAGAGAACATAAGAACTATTTCCTAAGTAACACAAATTACTCCAACACAAAGTCTAAAATAAACCTATTTCTCATTCATTCGATAAAATATGATTTACAAATTGAGCACAAAGTCTCAAGAAGTGTCTCAATTTCAGCAGAGTTTTTGCTTTCAATTATCCAAAGATACTTTTACAAAAGAGGTTCCCTCTATATATAGGGAGAAACCTTCAAAATTGAAAAAATATTAAAATATCAAAATATGTAGTCAAAGATGAGTCATCTTTGACTTTGAGATATTTTCTAGATTTTTTACATGTAATTACATATTACAAAAGTGCATGTACTTTTACATGACAAAAGTACATGAGAAGAGAGGAAGAAGAGAGAATGGAGAAATGATTCAACTCTTACCACCAGACTTCTTTAGATGAGCATCATACATGGCGATAGATGCCTGAATTCCTATACTATCTGGCACAATGGTTTTTTTGAAAATCAATTTGGCTTTGATTGTAGCATCTTTCAATGTTGTGATTTCTTTGGCATGACTAGTTAACTTGGCTCTTAGATTATCCAAAGTCAACTGAGTATCTAAGATGTTATCCACAGAAGTCATTGAAAATGCTTTCTCTTTGAAATCCCTTCGGATCATGCCTTTGAATTCTTTAATCATCTCTTCTAATGAAAGAAATTGATTATCTCTAGAGGTGAGATCACAAGGCAATTCCTACAGTCTATTCAATAGGCCTATGTCACTTTTCTCACTAACGTCTTTGGAAGACTTGACATCTTTGATCAGATCTTTAAGTACTTGGATCTTTTATATCAGTGATTCTTTGATTTCAACATAGGAATCTTTATTGGCAATGATGACAATTGATACCAAGGTTTGTTTCTTCAGATCCTTCATCTATACCCACTTGCTAAGATAATTATTTGTACTATTAATATCATGAGAAATAAGAGAGACAAGGTCTTATAAATATGTTTTCATTTTCTTCATCTTCTCTGTCTTCTCAGCAACTTCTATAAGCAAAGAAATTCCTTGAGTATGCATCTTTTCTATATAGTCTTCAAGCACTTTCCCTTTCATGTAGGTTTCCTCTACTTTTTGGATAATAGGATCTTCTATGAAAAAGGCTTCTGGGGTTGCTAATTCAAGAGCAAGAGTGAATTTCTTGACTATTACGGTCAATTGCTTTGCCTTTGCCTTATAGTAATCTTTCAACTCCTTTTCCCTATCAAATTTTTGGACCATGATGTCCATTACTGACTGTAGGTCGCTCTTTGCACCCTCGTGAGTGACTTTCCCCAACTCAATAAAAAAATGGAATAGTTTCTCATGTCAAAACCCTATAGGGTTACATCTTGTGGAGGTTTAGCTATCTCTAGAAATTTGTGCCCCTTTTCCTTAACCATTTTTTAAAGGATCCTTAGTTTTTTAGAGGCCTTAGCTTTAACTGACACTATTTTTCCAAAATCAAAGTCATCTATAGAGATGGCTTGATTCTTCCTTTTAGGTGTGAAAGTTGATAACTAAGGAGGGAGAGTAGAAGTACTTACTATGGAAATAGTCTTTACAGCTGGTATCACTGGGGTAATGTCTTCACTGCTAGTGGGAATAGTGGGTGTAGTGGGTGTAACAGGTGAAACTCTATCAGCCATTGACTAGTCAATGGCAGAGCTTTCTTTGATATTAAAGAAGGAGATGAGATACTAGGGATAGAACCTAAGGAGCAAATGATGTCTCTAGAATCACATTGAAGATCACCAAACAAAAATCTAGAAGGAGAGGCAGCTCCAAAAGAAGGAACATTGATGGGAGAAAGAGGTGAAGGAGATGCCATAGGGGATTGAGGTGGCATAAAAGAAACCCTTGCAAGTGGTTGTGCCCCTTCTTAGGCAAATAGAGTCTCAATTCTCTACTTATTTATAGGCTTGTCATTTGTCTCCATTTGTTCTACTACATATTCTTGGGTGCTTTGTTCTTCAACCCCCTTAACCGTTGATTCTGGGTCCTTAACAACCTTTGATTTCTTAAACACAAAGATGATTCTAAGCTTGTGAGGCTTAGATGGAAAAGGAACATTGCCTTTATTCTTAGTTCTATTCTCTACTTTGTTCCTTGCTTTTTCTTAGAATTTAGCCTCTGATCCTATGATGAATTCCTTTAACGTGATTCCTTTGGATGCTAGCCAATCATTGGTGTTAGCCAATATTAGTTCAAATCTCTTCCTTAAAGAAGTCAATTCCTTTTGGGACCACTAAACTGGAGGAAGAGGAGAATTAGTGACCTTTTCAGCTAGGTATCTATTGTTAATTATGTTCTTATCATCAACCAGACTAGGGGGAATATCTGCAAGCCATAGATGTTTGATCTACTCCAGAGTCAGCCTATTGTAGTCCATCCTTCTAATTTCTTCTACTATTCTCAAGTCTACCTAGATGTCCTCAATCATGGGATCATGAAACTGAGTCTTTCTTCAGATCATATCTTTGACACCCCTGTAGTCAAAATTAGACGTTCTCTTGAACTGCTTCATGGTGACCAGTTGCATTTATGTCTCCATTACCCTTGCTTTGGCAGCAGTTAAAATTGAGTATCTACCAATTTCTATTGGGAACCTGAAACCTAGATTTTTTAGTTCCATTTACTTAGCGTGTACAATAATAATTTGCCTACACAGCTCCATTAGGACTAATTTGTTAGATGGAAATTAGGGGAGCATGTAGGGATAGCCTTGGAAAAATCCAACCCATAGATAGAAAAAGGAGGGAAATTATAGAAACATGCAGCCAAAGTCATTGAGGACCATCTAGGCTTCATCTGATACTCTTTTTGATTCTAGATGAGGATCAAAAAGGCACAAAAACATTGCAAAGAAGGCATCATTTACCCTCTTAAAGTGACAAATTGATCCTTTCAGTGTCAGTTGAGGGTAATAAAAATAAATTGGGGTGGTTTTTCTGTCTCCTTCAGTTGTCAAACCTAGAAAGGTTCACATTGAAGCTGTAATGTACACTAAATATGAAGTCATATAGAACTTTGAAGTAGTAGACACTTTTGTCAACTACTCATGAAGAGCGTTACTGATCTACTCACCTTAGAAAATGACTTGTTTCCCTTGTAGAATTATTTTGATAAAGGGATACATCTGTTTATGGAATTGGGAAGAAGATGGTAGACCTCATAATCTGCTGAGAAGAGTAATTAAGTCACTGAATTCCTTTATGAAATCACTCCTTAGAAAATTTTGTGGCCATCTAGACAAGTTGGTTTTGGGAGTCTTGAGCCATCTATTATTCATCACCTTTTTCACCCTCTTGAGATCTTTGTCATACTCTTTCTTTGCCTCAACAACATCAATTTTTAGCATGTCAATAATAGGAGGGCACATGAAGACTTTATTGATAAATTTAGGGTCTAGTCAAATTATCATGTTGCTACTAGCATCTGACACTAACCTAGTCTCTTTGTTATAAAATTAGGCACACTAGAGGATGAACTCTGTGTGATGCGTCACTATAGAGAAAGAGGAGACTAGGTGGTTATTACTCTCAATGATTTTCTTCATCTCTGAGCTTGGGTTGGTTTCCTTGGTTCTCTCCACAAACTCAACCATATCAATGTGGCTGATCTCTATATCTCTAATGTCATCAACATTAGAAGTGACTGAGGTGATTGGGAAAACACCTTGGTATTAGTACTTCATGGCCTTTGACTTCTTTAGAGAAGTTTCAGTCATTGGGGTGAGTCTTTGTTGAGAGGATGTTGATGAATGAGAATCCTCAAGAGGTACTGTGATAAGAATCATGATTGTGTAATTAAGGAAAAATGGGCAAATTAAAGAATTTGCACATCAGGTAATCATGACCAAGGAAGGGCACTTGACAAGGCCAAGGTGAAAGTACATTGGAAAGCAAGAGGAAAATGGGGAGGAGGCAAAAAATGGAAGGAATGAAGATTTCTCTAGAGCTAGAGAAATTAGAGAAAAAGATGCAAGGGCGGTAAAATTTGCCACCCTAGCATGTGGGACAGGCTATATGCATAGGCGGCAAAATTTGCCACTTGTGTATGTGAGATGAGAAAAGGCACATGAAAAAAATTATGCCACTCATGCATACAAGTAAGAAAAGGTGTAAGGGCAACAAATTTTTTTTCCCTTGTAGTCAGGTGTAACGGTGTCAAATTTTTCTGCCCCTACACCTAAGACTTACATTGGTGGCAAAATTTGCCACCAGTGCATCCTATTCAGGCAAACTAGCATCGGTGGCAAATTTTTCCACCAATACAGGGGATAGGTGGGGAGGCACTTTGTCAGGGTGGTGAAATCCACCACCCTTATAGGTAGGAAAGCTTCAGTGAAGAAGGGAGGGTGATGGAATTCGCCACCCTAGCATGGATGAAGAGGAAGGATGGCCGACGCGTAGGAAGGGAGGAGGAGGAAAAGAGCTCGGTGGGAAGAGGAAGGAAAAGGGGAAAAAATGAAAACACAACAATAATAAAAACAAAACTAACAATGAGAAGATCAAAAACAAAGGAAGAATGCAAAATAAAATGCAAAAATAAGACCTACCTAGAAAATGGTGCACACGGTGAGAAATTGAATCCAAAAAATTCTTCTTCTTGCTTGTTGGATCATCTAGAGGCAAAGAGCAGGAGGAGGATGGAAGAAATAAATCTAAATGGGGTCAAAAAGGGATTAAATGGGGCAAAAATCATCCCCAACCACTCGATGCATGTGGCCATAAATGCCATGCATGAAAAATGAGGCAGTGTAGGGGCTGCATATTTTGTTGTCCTTACACTGAAAATTAGAGGGACATACAGGGGTGGCAAAATTCACCGCTCTTACATGGGAAGGGAAAAAATGCATGGGTGGAAAAATTTGCCACTCCTGAATTCTAGATACAAGGGTGAAAAATTTTACCACTCCTGCATGGAAAAAGAATAAAAACGCATGGTCAGCAAAATTTGGTGCCCGTGCATGAAAATGGAAGAAAAAGACTAACTCTAGGAAAAAGGGAGATTTGTCCCCTAGTCGCATCAAGAATGTAACAACCTTCAGATTTTGGGGAAAACATACAAAGAGATGTTACAGACTTTGAATGATATCAGTTGAGCAAACACGAGAACAAAAAAAACTCATCTCAAAAAATGAACTTAGAGAGAAAAAGGTGAAACAAACAAGTTTCGCAGGGGGGTTGTTCCAAAAATGAGCTGAGCTAATTTTGGAAACAATAGCTAGCTCTTATTGGGGAACTTTCATTGATCGAATCGATCAATAAGAGTATAAACTAGTCTCTAAGTGGCTTCATCCAAGCCATTAGGCTATGGAGTCACTCTAAAAATGAAAGAAAACAAACAAAATGTAAAAACTATACAAATATACAAGTGGATCCATCTAAACTTTAAGGATTGAAAAGCTTCAGATGTTGCCCACTATGGCATAGTGAAAATGGTGCTCCATCTTGATACTCCAACAAGAAGCTATTCTCACCATAGATTTGTCAAATGGTAAACATACCTCTTCACAAAGAATAAAAATTTTCATGCATCCTTTTCAGTTCTTTCCTCTTTTTCGACAACAAGACTTGATCTCTGATTTGAAAATTATGAACCTTAGCCCTTTTGTCAAAAAGTTTCTTCACCTGATTCTGATGTACCATAATCTATTCCACCACCATGGTTCACTACTCATTCAATTAAGTTAGACACATGATCATTTTGTTGATTGAATTTTCAAAGGTTGAATCTTTGATTGCTTTAGCTAATCTGAGCACTAGTAGTTCTAGAGTGATAGGTATCTCTACATTCAAGCCATACAGAAGTTGGAATGGTGACATGCCTATGGCCCTCTTGGGTATAATCCTATCCACCTATAAAGCATCAAACAATGCTTTATGCCAAGTTCTCTTATTGTCATCTACCAATTTATTGATAATAGTAACTAGGTTCTTATTGCTTAATTTTGCTTAGCCATTTCCTTGTGAGAAATAATCTAAAGTATGGGACAAGGTAATTCCATAACAAAATCAAAATTAAGTAATTTCATGTGAAGAGAAATAGGTTGCATTATCTGTTACAATTTTAAGTGGAACCCCAAATTGGGTGATGATATTTTCTTTAAGAAAATTGCATACCACTTTTGAAGTAGCGTGCTTGGTTGGGATGGCTTCCACCCATTTAGTAAAGTAATCAGTTGCCATGAGGACATAATCATGTTCAATGCTCGAAGATGGGTTAACTATTCCAATGAATTCAATACCCCACTATTGGAAATGCTCTTCAATTATTACTGGCTTGAGGGGTAATGCAGCCAGTTTAAGCTTTCTGACGAATTGCTGACATAATTCACATCTACGCACCCATTTGTAAGCATCTTGAAATAGTGTAGGCCAATAGTACCTCACTCGTAAAATCTTGTGTGTTATCACTAGTATATAAAAATGTCCTCCATAGGCCAAATTGTGAAAAGACTCCAAAATTTTATCTTATTGTACCTTATCGACACAACAAAGAAATACCCCATCTAGGTTTCTTTTATATAGACCATTATCCCCCAAAACATAACTAGCAGCCTTTAGTTTAATATTCCATTTTTCCTTATAGGAAAGATGAGTGGGACACTCACCACAAGTCAAAAAATGGGCAATGTCAAAATACCACTCATTAGTAGTGGTAATAAAGAGGATCGTAGGCATGCCTTCAATCTCCATTTCCTCGTTTTCTACTCCCTTGGGAATGTTGTCAGTAATCAACTGACAAAGACCCTTTCTCCACACAAATTTGGTAGGTTTGATGTCTAGATCAAATTCCTAAATCTTGGTGATCCAATTACCCCTCTTCGTACCAAACTCTTATTGAGTCAAAATGGACTTCACTATTGTATCAGGCACCAAAACCTCGGTATGTGAGTTCAGGATATAAAACTTGAAATGTTTGACTACTTTGACCACCACATACTCATGCTTCTCCATGTTTGAATATTTTAGCTCATGAGGTTTGAGTGGATAACTCATGAAGGAAATAGGATATTCCACACTTTCTTGGTTTTGATGAACTAAAATAGCTGAGAGTGTGTGCTTAGAAGCATAACTGTATATTTTGAAGTTTTTTGTGTAGTTTGGACAAACCAGAATTGGTGTGCAAGCAATCACTTCTTTGATGTCTTTGAACACTGATTTTTCCTCTACAGTCCACCTAAAGGTAGCATTACCTTTCATCATATTGACAATGTGGCAAGTTTTCTCAGTGAACTTAGGGATGAACCTTCAAAGAATATTCACCTTTCTGAAGAAAGAGTGAACCAAAATTTTACTGGTAGGTAGAGTAAGTTCTTGGATGGACTTGACTCTTTCCAAGTCAATTTTAATACTTTCTTGGGACACAATATATCTGATAAGTTTCCCTTCTATCACCCCAAAGATAGATTTTTTGAGATTTAGAAAAATACCATTCTGACAATAGCATTCCATTATTCTTTGTAAATGGTGGACATCATCAAAATGATGCTTTGAAAATACCATCAAATCATCCAAGTATACTACAATGAAATTACACATTTCATCCATGAAAGCTAGGTCCTTTGCTCTTTGAAATGTGGCACCCACATTTATCAGACCAAAAGGCATTCTTTGATAAGAGAAGGTGCCCCAAGGTGTGGTGAAAGTAGTGTTATGCTGATTTGATTTTCCAACTTCAACCTGATTGTACCCTGAGAAACCATCTAACATTGATAACATCTCTAAACCTATCACCATCTGTAGGACTTGATCCATGATAGGGAGAGGGTAGTTATCTTTTAAAGATAACTGATTCAAGTTTCTGAAATCCACGTAGATTTGAACTTCACGATTATTCTTTCTTACAAGCACTATATTGGCAATCCATGTGGAGTGATGGATTGATAAAATTATCCTGGCATCAAGAATTTTTTGTATCTCAGATAAAATGGTACCTGATATTTTTGGATTATATTGCCTGGACTTTTACTTGTAAGGTATTGAGTTAGCCTTTAGAGGAATGTCGTGACAAATTTCATCAAGCCTGAGTGATTTCAGGTCATCATAGGAATATGCTAAGACATCTATATATTGGTGAAGTAGAGTAGCAAACTTGAATCTCTCCTCGGGAGTGTAGCATTTCCCAATGTTAACCATCTTAAGATCTCCCTTGGTTCACATGTTTACTTGATCAAAATCCTGAGAGGAGTTTGAATCTGTTCGCTATTATTTGATGAAATTTGTCATGGTTATCAAATAATTTCTCTAAGAAAACTAGGCCTTTGGGAATATTATTCCCCTTAAGCTACAAGAAATCTTCATTTACATCTATGTTTGATTCAGAAGTTGTCTCACATTCTCGAAGTTCACTGCCTTCAAAATGCAGTTGTTTAAGTTGTCCTTTTACTCCAAGAAGGCAATGATTTGATTATCATTGTTGAATACTTGCCAATGGCCGACATTATTAGGTACACTTGGCCGAAAGACTAGTTCAATAGTATACTTGTTTCCTTTAAAGTCTAGGTGGGGAACTAAGAGAGTAGCAAAAATAGCCAATGTACCTGCCCAGTCACTGAATTCTCTCAGAATGGCAGAGATGCTAAAAGCATCAAAATTTTTAGTTTGGTCCCAGAGTAGATTGTGATAGTGGCACAATCTTTCATTCTTATTTTGATAGAGGTTCCTTACTTGATAAACCCCTAATTTGCAAGCCCTTTAGTATGGAGGAGTTTAATGTCTTTTTCTCTAGCAACCTGTAATCTAAGCAACATGGATTCATACTCAGCTATGTTGTTGGTGTTGCTGAACTGCAACTTGTAAGATAAAGGAATAATATCTCTTTGAGGAGATACCAACACAACTTCAACTCCTGAACTTTTAGAGGAGCAACTACCATTGAATTCTAAAATCTATACCTCATTAGACACCACTTTTTCTTTGAAGACTTCTTCATTTGGAGGAAGAGGTTCTTCCATGCATTCATTTTGCTTTACCAATCCTCCTGATTTGTCAGTTGAATACATTTCTAAGTTGTTACCTATAACATTTTCATTAGATGCCTCATGAGCTTCATCTATGGATAGGAAATAGTTACCTATGCCCAAAGACTCAAATAAAATTTGAGTTTCTGGTGCTGATGATCAGGTGACTACATATCTTGCCTCTTTTTTAGGAAGCAATTTTTTCATAATACCTTGAATTGGGATCCTTGCCTCTGACAAGTCCATGCTTAGCTCACCTCCAATATCCTTGCATAAACTTTTCCCAAGAAGGATGCCGTAAGAGGCTGGAACATCGGCCACCATAACCATCATTTTTATCCTCTTTTTTGGAAAAGTTGAGAACACAAGTTGGGCATCTTCTATTTGAACAAGGAGTGGGACTTGCTTGTTTTCCATAGAAAAACACCTCCCAAAAGTTTTGGTCAAAGTTAGACTAAGGGAATTTGCAACCTTGGCAGGCATAACATTATCAAAAGCTCTGGAGTCTATTATGTAATTACTCAACTTATAACCATTTATTAGTAGGGAAACATAAGAAGGTTCTATTTTTTTGGGAGCAATAGGAGTCACAGCAAGATTATTTTGGGTGGATTTATCCTTTGGGGAATAATGAGTTGTCTTTGAGGAATCTTGTCCTATGGGGATGGCTTTATTTTTCACATATTCCACCAACCTATCAAATTGTTCCAAATTGGCTCTCAAATACTCAATTTTAGTCATTTGAATCTTATTCTTTCTGGTATGATCAATTATATCAAATAATTGAAATGAATTTGAGACAAATGAAAAGGGCCCATCATCTTGATCTTTAGTGGGTGTGGCACCGATCTGACAAATAGAGGTGGAAGATATGGGATGGTTTGAGGTACTTACTTTTTTGTGAGTTACCTGATCTTTTGATTAGGGAGGTAATGGAGTCCATCATTTAGTGATGGAGAACACTGGCTGAGGTTCTAATTCTAATTTTCCTTTATTAGTTTGTGGAGCTGACTTGTTTTGAGATCTGGTAAAAATAACATAGGATCCATCAAACCCTTCTCCTTTACTTCTAGCTTCATCCTGGTATTCTAATAAACTGATATTGGAGTCACCAGCTAATTCTTCTTTCTACTCTTCGAAGAGATTAGCATCATCTTGTTGGTCCAACTCAAGTTGGAGTGAAAAGTCACGTTAAGCCTCTAAGTAACTGATTGCTGAATTGGTAGGTGCTACTTCAATAGCAAGTTTTCCTTGAGGGGGAGGTAGGCAATTTGGTTTTCCTTGGTTCTGGGTAGCATTACTCTAATATTGTTGATTATGGAATGCTCTCTTTGGCATATCTCGATAAGTGGGAATAGACATACCTTGGGCTATTTGTCTCTTCAAAGCTATCAGTTCATTTGTTAATTTTTGCACCATAAGATCTGTAGTGCCTATAGAAAAACTTTCAACAGATGAAGAGATTATATTTTTATTAGAGTCTTTTCTAATCTTACCTGCTAGGATAAGATCATCCTTAATCTCAGTAGCCAAATTTTGACCTAATGAGAGATCCATAGGGCCAGCCTGTGTTAACAAAAAACTTACTTTGGGAAGTTGTGAGTTGATAAAAAAGCACTTGAAATTCTCTGGTGTGGGTTGAGCGATGGTAGGAATTCAGTTCCTCAACTTATTTAATTTGGATATGAAATCCATCATGGGCTCATGAGTTTCTTTCTTCATTTGCATAAGCTAATCTAACAAGGTGTGTGCATCTTCAGTGGGTTTAAACCTAGCTTCAAATTTAGACTTTAGCATATTCCAGTCAATTATAGTTCAAGCTTAAAGGTGGTAAAACCAATCCACGATAGCACCTTCCAGAGTTTCTACTAAAAGTATCAATGCTACGTATTCTAATTCCACACTAATTACACCACATGCTATAGAGAAGGAGGCAATATGCTCATTGGGATGAACCTTCCCATCACCAAAAAACTTGAGAATTTTTTTCCTAAAACTATGAGGTAGTTCATGCAAGAGTGGGGTCAAATTGAGAGGACCAAAAGAATTTCCACACGGACCTTGAGCCATTATGATGGGACAGTTAAATGGTAGGATAATAAATCTTGGTGGGGTTAATAAAGACAAAGCCTTACCAGTATTGAGGCTAGAAGCTTCACTAGGTATGGGAGATCTAGCGTTGGTAGGAGGGAAACTCCTAGTTCACTGAAGACGAAATGATGGGAGAGAAATCTAAAAATTAGTCTGTTGCACCAACTCGAATACAGGATCAACAATACCTTGAGCTCTTTGGCCTCATGTGTATGGTGGATCTAATAGAGTGTCAAATGAAAAAGAAACTGAAACTACTTTAAGTTGAAGCTTGAGGCTTTAAAATGCACGTTAGTGTCCCCAGTGGAGTCGCCAAAAAGCTATTGGGTGAATATTTTGTCGTCAACTAACTGATAACAAAATGGGTATATAAACCACAGTATAAGGAGATTTATGCCACAAAAAGTGTAGGTTTACCACATGTTAATGAGATAAATATCTCCTCTCATCAAGGGGAGGTTCCTTATGAATCACTTATATGTTATATGTATATATAAGTAAGCAAAAAATAATACTCTGGGTAGTAAAACACCATCCATCTCTCTTTTTTTAGAGAGGATGTCCAACGAACAAAGAGGGAAATCTCGGTTGATGGCTAAAAGTATTTCTCTTCTTTCAATAATGGTATTCAACGTAGAGCAAAAAATCCCATGAAGTAGTAACAAGGTCCATAAGAAAACCCATGAAAGCACAAAGTCTTCCATTTCTTCCTTCACTGATTCGAAACACATGTAACAATAGAGTGAAATAAAGCCCAAAGTCTTCACCTAAAACTACAATGAATAAAAAGGTTACCAAGATAAAATTAGCTCAAAGTCTTTCTTTTATCTTTTAGAATCGTCTTTAGATAATTTCAATACACACACTTTGCTTATTAAATCAAACAGATGAGAGACTATTAGGAAAGAGAACATAAGAACTATTTCCTAAGTAACACAAATTACTCCAACATAAAGTCTGAAATAAACCTGTTTCTCATTCATTCGATAAAATATGATTTACAAATTGAGCACAAAGTCTCAAGAAGTGTCTCAATTTCAGTAGAGTTTTTGCTCTCAATTATCTAGAGATACTTTTACAAAAGAGGTTCCCTCTATATATAAGGAGAAACCTTTGAAATTGAAAAAAGATTAAAATATTAAAATATCTAGTCAAAGATGAGTCATCTTTGACTTTGAGATATTTTCTAGAATTTTTACATGTAATTAGATATTACAAAAATGCATGTACTTTTACATGACAAAAGTACATGAGAAGAGAGGAAGAAGAGATAATGGAGAAATGATTCAACTCCTGCCACCAGACTTCTTCAAATGAGCATCATACATGGCGATAGATGCCTAAATTCCTATAATGTTTGGTGTAATGGTGTTTTTGAAAATCACTTTGGCTCTGATTGTAGTGTCTTTCAATGATGTGATTGATTTGGCATGACTAGTTAACATGGCTCTTAGATTATCCAGAGTCAATTGAGTATCTAAGATGTTATCCACATAAGTCATTAAAAACGCTTTCTCTTTGAAATCCCTTTAGATCATGCCTTTGAATTCTTGAATCATCTCTTCTACTAAAAGAAATTGATTATCTCTAGAGGTGAGATCGTAAGGCAATTCCTCTAGTCTGTTCAATAGGCCTGTGTCACTTTTCTCACTAGCATCTTTGGAAGACTTCAGATCTTTGATCAACTCTTTAAGTACCTGGATCTTGTATATCAGTGATTCTTTGATTTCAACATAGGAATCTTTATTGGCAATGATGCCAATTGATACCAAGGTGCATTTCTTTAGATCCTTCATCTTTACCTACTTGTTAAGATATTTATTTATACTATCAATATCATGAGAAATAAGAAAGACAAGGTCTTCTAGATATGTTCTCATTTTCTTCATCTTCTCTATCTTCTTAGCAACTTATGTAAGTAAAGAAATTTCTGGAGTATGCATCTTTTCTATATAGTCTTCAAGCACTTTCCATTTCATATAGGTTTTCTCTACTTTTTGGATAATATGATCATCTATGGAAAAGGCTTCTAGGGTTGCTGCTTCAAGAGCAAGAGTGAATTTCTTGACTACCGTAGTCAATTGTTCTACCTTTGCCTTATAGTAATCTTTCATCTCCTTTTCCCTGTCAAATTTCTAGACCATGATGTCCATTATTGACTATAGGTCACTCTTTGCACCCTTGTGAGTGACTTTCCCCAACTCAACATGAGAAATGGAATAGCTACTCATGTGAAAACCCTCTAGGGTTACATCCTGTGGAGGTTTAATTATCTCTAAAAAATTATTCCCCTTTTCCTCAACCATTTTTAAAGGATCCTTAGTTTCTTAGGGGCCTTAGCTTTCACTGACACTATTTTGCCAAACTCAAAGTCATCTTCAGAGATGGCTTGCTTTTTCCTTTTGGGCATGAGAGTTGATAAAAAAGGAGGGAGAGTAGAAGTACTTACTATGGAAATAGTCCCTATAACTGGTATCATTGGGGTAATGTTTGCACTGCTAGTGGGAACATTAGGCACAGTTGGTGTAATAGGTGAAACTATATTAGCCACTGACTGGTCAATGGTACAGCTTTCTCTGATATTGAAAGAAGGAGATGAGAGACTAGGGATAGAACTTGAGAAGTGAAGGATGTCTCCAAAAGCACCTTGAGGATCACCAAAAATAAATATAAAAGGAGAGGCAGCTCCAAAAAAAGGAACATTGATGGGAGAAAGAGGTGAAGGAGATGCCACAGGGGATTAAGGTGGCGAAGAAGAAACCCCTATAAGTGGCTGTGCCCCTTCTTAGGGAAATAGAGTCTCAGTTCTCTGTTATTATGTAGGCCTGTCATCTATCTCCATCTATTCTGCTACCTATTCTTGGGTGCTTTGTTCTATAACCCCCTTAGCCGTTGATTCTGGCTCCTTAGCAACCTTTGATTTCTTAGACATAAAGATGATTCTAGGCTTTTGAGGCCTAGACAAAGAAGGAACATTGCCTTTATTCTTAGTTATGTTCTCTACTCTCTTCTTTGCTTCTTCCTATAATTTAGCCTCTGATCTTATGATGAATTCCTTCAATGTGATTTCTTTGGACACTAGCCAATCATTAGTGTTAGCCAATATTGGTTCAAATCTCTGCCTTAAAGAAGTCAATTCTTTTTTAGACAACTAAATTGGAAGAAGAGGAGAATTAGCGACCTTCTTAGCCAGGTATCTGCTATTAATTATGTTCTTATCATCAACTAGACTAGGAGGAATATCTGCAAGCCCTAGATATTTGATATGCTCTAGAGTTAGCTTGTTGTAGTCCATCCTTCTGATTTCTTCTACTATTCTCAAGTCTACCTAGATGTCCTCAATCATGGGCTCATGAAACTGAGTCTTTCTTCTGATCATATCCTTGACACCCCTATAGTCAAAATTAGACTTTTTCTTGAACTACTTCATGGTGACCAGTTGCATTTTTGTCTCCATTACCCTTGCTTTGGTGGCAGTCAAAACTAAGTATCTACCAATTTCTATTGGGAACTTGAAACCTGGCTTTCTCAGTTCCATTTGCTTAGCATGTACGAAAATAATTTTCCTACATAGCTCCATTAGGACTAATTTTTTAGATAGAAATTGGGGGAGCATGTAGGGATAGCCTTGGAAAAAGCCAAACCATAGATAGCAAAAGGAGGGAAATTGTAGAAACATGCAGCCAAAGTTGTTAATGACCATTTAGGCTTCATCTGATACTCTTTTCTATTTTAGCTAAGGATCAAAAAGACATCAAAACACTTTGAAGAAGGCATCATTTACCCTCTTAAAGTGACGGATTGATCCTTTCAGTGTCAGCTGAGGGTAATATGAATAAACTGGGGTGGTTCTTCTGTCTCCTTCAGTTTTCAAACCTAGAAAGGTTCACATTAAAGCTTCAATGTACACTAAATATGAATTCATATAGAACTTCAAAGTAGTAGACACTTTTTTCAACTACTCATGAAGAGCATTGCTGATGTTCTCACCCCAGAAGATGACTTGTTTCCCTTGTAAAATTATTTTGATAAAGAGATACATCCATTCATGGAATTGGAAAGAAGAGGGTAGACCTCATACTCTGCTAAGAAGAGTAATTAAGTCATTGACTTCTTCTATGAAATCACTCCTCAAAAAATTCTATGGCCATCTAGATAAGTTGGTTCTGGGAGTCTTGAGCCATCTATTATTAATCACCTTTTTTTCCCTCTCAAGATCTTTTTCATACTCTTTTTGTGCCTCAATGAAGTCAATTTTCAACATGTTAGTAGTAGGAGGGTACATGAAGACTTTATCAATAAATTTGGGGTCCAACTAAATTATCATGTTGCCACTAGCATCTGACACTCACCTGGTCTCTCTGTTATAGAACTGGGTGCATTGGAGGATGAACCCTATGTGATACACTGCTATAGGGAAAAAGGAGACTAGGTGGATGCTACTCTCAATGATTTTATTCATCTCTGAGCTCACATTGATCACCTTGGTTTTCTCCATGAACTCATCCATGTCCACATGGCTGATCTTTGTATCTCTAATGTCATCGATATTAAAAGTGACCGAGGTAATTGGAAAAACACCTTGGTACTGGTACTTCATGGTCTTCGACTTCTTCAAAGAAGTTTCAGTCATTGGGGTGAGTCTTTGTTGAGAGGATGTTGATGAATGAGAATCCTCAGGGGGTACTGAGATAAGAATCATGATCATGCAATTAGGGAAAAATGGGCAAATTTGAGAATTTGCATGTTGAGTGATCATGACCAAGGAAGGGCACTTGACAGGTCTGAGGTGAAAGTGGGTTAGAAAGTGAGAGGAAAATAGGGAGGAGGTAAAAAATGGAAGAAATGAATTTTTTTCTAGAGTTATAGAAATTGGAGAAAAAGATGTAAGGGTGGCAAAATTTGCTACCCTGGCATGTGGGATAGGCTATATACACAGGCAACAAAGTTTGTCGCTTGTGCATGTGAGATGGAAAAAGGCATGGGTGGAAAATTATGCCACTCATGCATACAAGTAAGAAAAGGTGTAAGGGCAGTAAAATTTTTTGCCCTTGCACTCAGGTGTAATGACGTCAATTTTTTTTTCCCTTACACCTAAGACCTACATCAACATCAAAATTTGCCACCGATGCATCCTAGTCAGGAAAACCAACATCGGTGGCAAATTTTTCCACCAATACAAGAGATAGGTGGGGAGGTGCTTTGTTAGGGTGGTGAGATCCACCACCCTTATAGGTAGGAGAGCTTCAGTGAAGAAGGGAGGGTGGTAGAATTTGTTTCCCTAGCATGGATGAAGAGGAAGGATGGCTGACGCGTAGGAAGGGAGGAGGAGGAAAAGAGCTCGGTGAGAAGAGGAAGGGAAAGGGAAAAAAAAGAAAACACAACAAAAAAAAAACAAAATTGATAAAGAGAAGAGTAAAAATAAAGGAATAATGCAAAACAAAATGCAAAAATAAGACCTACTTAGAAAATGGTGTGCACGATGAGAAATTGAATCCAAAAAATGCTTCTTCCCACTTATTGGATCATCCAGAGGCAGAGAGCAGGAGGAAGATGGAAGAAAAAAATCCAAATGGGGTTAAAAAGGGATTAAATGGGGTAAAAATCAGCTCCAACCACTTGACGTGCATAGCCATAAATGCTGCACATGAAAAATGAGGTAGTGTAGGGGCGGTAAATTTTGCCTCCCTTACACTAAAAATTGAAGGGACATGTAGGGGTGGTGAAATTTGCCACTCCTGCATGGGAAGGGAAAAAATGCATGGGTGACAAAATTTGCCACTCCTACATTCTGGATGCAAGGGTGGCAAATTTTGCCGCTCCTGCATGGAAAAAGAAGAAAAATGCATGGTCGGCAAAATTTGGCACCCGTGCATGAAAATGGAAGAAAAAGACTAACTCTCAGAAAAAGGGATATTTGTCCCCTAGTCGCATCAAGACTGTAACAACCTTCACATTTTAGGGAAAATGTAACAAAGAGATGTTATGAAATTTTAACGATGCAAGTTGAGCAAACACGAGAACAAGAAAAACTCATCTCAAAAAATGAACTTAGAGAGAAAAAGGCAAAACAGACAAGTTTCGCAGGGGGGTTGTTCCAAAAATGAGCTGAGCTGATTTTGGAAACAACATCAATTACTAGTCTAATCATCAATATCATGCTCTACATGCATATTTTAGACCATACAAAGCTTTCTTGAGTCTGCAAACATAATCTTCTTCTTTTGATAGTTGAAAACCTTTAGGTTGTTCTATGTAGACTTCCTCTTCTAGGTTCTCATTCAAGAATGCAGACGTAACATCCATTTGATAGACTTTGAATCTATTATAAATGGATAATTATATAAATATTATTAATGCTTATAATATATAAATTTGAGAAAATATTTCATCAAAATTTATGCCCTCAACTTATGTATATCCTTTGCATACCAATCTAGCCTTATTTTTTATGACAGTTCCATCCTCATTGAGTTTTTTTTTAATACCCACTTTATACCTATTGCATTCTTATTTGAAAGTCTTGAAACTAATTCCAAAGTTTTTTTTTTCAATTTAGCTTAGTTCTTCTTCCATGTATTTTAGCCAATTATCATCCTTACTAGCTTCAACATAATTCTTAGGCTCAGTTTTAGATACTAGAGCAAAACTTACTTTTCCTTGTTCATTATAACTCTTCTCCTTGTTTGAGCTCCTTAATTTTTATTGTCAATGATCTACTTTATAGGATGATCCTTTTGAACAAATATTGTAGGTGCATTTTTATTTATTTCCTCACGCTCTTCATTAGCTACTTCTTCCTTAAAATTAGATTCTTCTTTATAGATTTATCTATTAGGTTTAACATGTTTCAATCCTTCTTCAACCTTGACATTGATACTCTCTATAATTTTTTATAGTATTTTGTTGTAGTATATGTAGGCTTTGATTTGGGTGGAATAACCAAGAAATATTTCTTCATCACATGTTAATTCAAAGTTTCCCAAGTTATCTTCTTTTCTCCTAATGTAGCATTTGCTACCGAACACTTTGAAATACTTAATAAAGGCAGGTTTTCCATAACATAGTTCATAGGGGGTTTTATCACTATTTACCATTAGTTAAACTCTATCCAAGATATATACTATTGTTTGTACTACTTATCTCCAATATCTATTAGGTAACTTGGATTCTTTTAGCATGGTTTTGGCCATCCCCTTGACTATTTTGTTCTTTCTTTCAATAACTCCATTTTGCTATGGAGTCCTTACTATAGAGTAATGACTTTTGATTCCATACTTCTCAATATATTTTATGAACTCATTTGAGGTGAGTTCACCACCTCTATCAGATCTTAAGCATTTTATTTTTCATCTAGTCTCACTCTATACCATGGCCCTAAAGATCTTAAATCTTTCAAATGCTTGAGACTTGTCCTTTAATAAGGTTACCCATGTCATTATTGAGTAATCATCTATTAATAACATGAATCATCTTTCTCTTTTAGATCTTCTTATATTAGTAAGACCATAAAGATTAGTATGAAGCAACTCTAAAGGCTTTGTAGTTGCATCCTCCTTTGTTTGAAATCTGACCCTTGTTTGTTTGTTTGCCTTGGTGACATTCCTTGAAAGTATTATATGTAGGTTTTGTTATCTTATTAATATGTCTAACACACTTATTTTAACTCTTTTTTACTAGGTTATCAAAGTTGACATGACCCATTTTTCTATGCCATAGCCAACTCTCATCAATATTTCCTATCAGGAAGCTATTACCATTCACTTCAATTAGATTATAAATATTATTTTCAATCCTTTTCCATTTAAAAAATAATCTTATAGATGTCCTTATCTTACATCATTATAAATTAAATGTGACCTTATATCGATTGTCACACATTTGGCTAACTCTTAGTAGATTGTGTTGCAATCCTTCAACATAAAGGGCATCATGTGTAAGTACTTTTCCATCTATATTCAAAATTAATTTAACATGAAATATTGTCTCCCAAGATGGTAGATCCTTATTTATATTTACTCAATTTAATGAACTTGATCTTCTCACTAGTCATGTGTTTTGAACAACCACTGTCTATTACCCACAAATTTTGTTCCTTGACATGGACTGTAGTTTGAGAAATCATAGATTGTGAAACTTTCTAATATTTAACTTTTTACACATCCTTAGGTTTCTTATTTGGCATATTTTTTCTTTTATCGAAGACTTGTGAACCTTTTTTCACACTAGGAGGATTGCTTTTCTTTTCACCTTGTATTTTTGGTCTTACAAAATTTGTTCTACATTGTTTAGCTATGTGACCAAAATTATTATAATTCTAGCATATTATATTTGTATCTAATAATGGTGGAAATGAATTTATGCTTACAAATATTTTTATCCTTTTAGGTATAACTCTATATTCACTATCCCTAAGACCAAACTGATTTTACGTATAAAAATAACTATAAAAAATGAGGAATACCTAGTCATAGCATTTATTTATGAAGGATGAGTAAATATTCTTAACTCTAGCTTCTTCAAGTCTTTCACCCTTATGTAACCATCTACATCAATTACCTTTGTCTTCTACATATTCCTTGAATTTTTAGAGATTAACTCATTATTCTTCTTCTTTTCTTCAAGATTATTTTCTCCTTTAGCTTTCTTCATATCAGCAGTGCTTGTGTTTGTCTTTGTATCTCTTAATAAATTCATGCAAGATTTTTATTTCTTTTTTCCTGATTCTCCTTCTACTTTGAAGTTATCATATAAATTTATAGATGTGCTGATTATGGTAATTTTCCCTTTTTCAAAACCAAGAATAGATTTCTCTTTAGATGTCTTTTAAGAGTTGATCAATTTATCAAAATTTTTTAAACCTCCTTTCAGTTTTAGACCTTTCTATATTTATTATTTAGTTTTATCAAGTTATTTTCTCAAAGCCACTATTTCTACTTCTAACTTCATGTATTCATCAAATTTAGATTAGAGTTAAAATTTTACATATTCTATTCTTTTAGCCTCTTCAAAATATGTCTTTAGGCTAACTACCATCTAATCATATGTTTCAATAATTTTGGATAGTTTTTTAATCTCTTTTTATTCCTAATTATTCTACTTTGAGTTCTCTTTTCTTATATTTTCAATTTCATCTAGAGCACAAATGAGTTCACCCTATAGATCCACTTTTCCTTCCTCTTCTTCATCTGAGTATTCATCTTCTTTTTCTTGATCCATAGAAGATAATTCTAATGTCATGAATAGGAGTTCATTTACCCTATCCATAAAGGCATAATCATGGTCATCATTGGAATTATTACTATCATCTAATGAATCACTATCTTCTCTTATGTACAGGCCCTTTTTATTTTTAAATAAGTTATTCTTATTATAGTAGTGAGGTTTCATCTTTTTACTATCCTATTCTTGCTCAAAATTATCCTTTTTTATAAGGGAGTTTAGTAGAAAAATGTCCTACCTTACAATAGTTAAAGAATTTAAAGGGTAATTTACCTTTGTACTTTCTAGGCCCTCTTCCTAATTTTTTTTGACAAAGTTGGCTTCTTCTTCATCCATCTCTTCTGATCTAGATGTAGGTGAATCTACTTTTACTTGTTTAATTGATTTCAATATAAATTCTCTCTTGAAATTATCTTCTTCTCTCATTCTCATCTCATAAGCTATGAAGGTTCCATGTAGCTCATCTATAATTAGCTTATCTAGATCTCTTGCTTCCTCTATTGCCATTATTTTAGAATCACACGTGGATGGAAGAGATCTTAATAACTTTTTTACAAGGACCAAAATAATCATCTCTTTTCCAATTCCTCTAATTCAATTAACTATTCCATCTACTATGAGAAGGTAGTCTACAATTTTTTCTTCTTCATTCATTTTAAGAATTTCAAAGTTGCCTCTATATGTTTGTATCTTGGCCTAATTTACCTTATCATCACCATCATATATGCTCTTCATCTTGTTCTAGAAATCATGTGTGGTTTGACAATGTATTACTTTAACAAAATTTGAGTTAGATAATCCACAAAGGATAACATTATTTACCTTGGCATTGCTCTCATATGATTTCTTGGTAGCCTAATTAGTAGGAGTTATATCAAGAATTATATATCCATTTACAGAAAAATTCCATACATCAAACCCTAATGAATATAAATATGCTTCCATTTTAATGCTCCAAAATGCATAGTTTGATCCATCAAAGAGAGGTGATTTGTTTTAGGAATACCCTTGTTGACTAGCCATTTGTTTTCACCATCCAATATCTACCTAAGTTGATTAAGCTTATTCTAATAAACTAGGGCTATGATACCAATTTTTGGAACACAACTATCTACTAAGAAGGGGGTGTAAATCAATATATTGAATAAAATTATTCCTTTAACAATTTTAAATCAAATTAAAAAGCATATGCATATATCACACACACAAATAGACATAACACTTGGTGTACATGGAAAACCTAGTATGGGAAAAACCATGATGAGAATAATTACTAGAATCTACTATTCTAATCTAGCCTCACAATCAAAACATCATTGGTTGTAATGTTTAAGGGCACCAACCCTAAGGAGACACCAATCCCTTGATTTAAAAACACCTAATCTAGAGAATCATGTACTCCCTAATTAAGGAATAACTTATCTCTTCTAATGGCACATAACAATCAGATCTATAATGGAACTACAAATCCATATTACAAAACAAAATTAAAAATGAATCTAGTTCTATGTTATAGACCTATTATATAATTGATCATACTTTGAACTACTTCTCTCTTCCTCTCTTCCTCTCTACCCCTTAATTCTACTTCTTTACACACTTAGTGTATATCCTACATGACATATATATGTGCATTAGATCTAGGTCTCATATCTTCTTTCTGTTCACACATGGTCATTAACACATCATGATCCATTCTTGGACTTAGTTCATACTTATTTAATAACAAGTTTCCCACCTTTTTAAATCACACACCATCACCATAATTATTTTTCTTTTACTATATTTATCATATAGTAGGCTCTATTTTTGATACATGTGCCACTTTACATAGTTTTGATCAACCAAAATGATCTATATCATTCTCTTTGTCATATAATGCATCTTTTTTGAGTGTTTTATCACTTGACTATTGAGATGAACAAATATTTACATACTAACAATTTATCTTTAAGTTTTTCACCATGATCTAATGATCTTCATTCAATTGACTCAACTCTAAAATACAACCATTAGATCAAACTCACACTCTCTGTTAAATCCTTGTGAGCTTCCAAACTTTAATGTTTCAAATTTAAAACACATATGTCTATCTTTGATCTGAGATCTTATGTGTCATTATATATTTAAAATTAGCATGGAATTTACCTCTATTTATCATTAAACATCGATTAATTTATCTCATCTCATTGATTCCTAACATTTTGAAACACATATACATCATCAATCTCATCAAAGTATCTCAGTCTTTAACTCACTATACATCAAACACTTTGACCTCTTTGAATCCACATGCTCCATTGATCTTCATTACATGAACACATGCTCATCATTAGATCCTTTGATAGATTAATATGCTCATTGGATCTCTATCTCACAATCTCCCATGAATGTGACGTATGTCACTAGTGCATTCACTACCATGTACCTTTGACATATTGACTTCATTGTGCATCATTCGATCTACATCATGTGATTAAGTGTTAACCATTGATCAAGCTCAGATAAATCTTATGTTGAGGACCTAGGAAATATTAAAGTATTTGATCATTGATCTAAGATAGTAATCGATTAGTCAAAGGGGCTAGTTACATAATGATGAGGAAGACTTAAGTTATAATTTAAGTGACTAGTTCTTACCTATATCTACTTAACATAAAAAGATAAATGTCTATGAAATCCATGACTAAAACACATAGGGTTTTACTAATAAACCTTAGTAATGGTTGAGAGTTAAGATAAATCATTTATGAGTTCATTTATGTTCATCTAAACCTACAGACCATATATATGAGATGAACTTAAAAATACCATAACATATCTTCTATCTATTTCCTCTGTAAACCTATAGAAATGGTCTTTGTAAAAGCATGACAAATTTATATGAAAATATTACAACTTATACTGTGTAATTGTAAAACATGCTCTTCTCTCCATCAATCTTGCCTAATCTTTTGACATCAATGACATCTATAATGCCAATAATCTCCATTTTGGCATTAATGACAATCATATTACCAACATGAATGTAACATCTCATTTCATACAAATAATCATTGATGACATAGTGGTATTATTCTTCAATGTACTTCCACTTATTCATAAAGAATTAAACTAACTTCTTCAACTTCCCTATGATATAAATGGGGATCACATCACCTTCCTTATCCAATTTTCTCATCATTTTTTCTAATTTTAGTATACTTGGAATGAGTTATAATAAGGACTATGCTTGAGGTATAATTGAAGGAGGATGAGGAGGGGGATAGTATGCGTTTTGGTGAGTTTTAACATGTTGATTTAGTTGCATAATTTGAGCTTATAAGGCCTTAAATATTACATCCTAATATTTTACTTACCAATAAATGGTGTCATCCAATTGATCATAACAAAGCTCATATTAAAAATTTTGATGTTGATCTAGATCATATTGAGGCTGATAGGGAGACACTTCTTGGTACTCTTCTTGATAGCCTTCCTCATAGGCTTATTTATAGATTTATTCAACAACATCATGGTCATATCAAGGGGAAGTAGGATGACCATAGGACTACCTTGAATTATAGGGCTGATAAAAATATTGATAGGGATGTTGAGACATGTATTGGGGTCATCCCATGGCTGATAGTGAGGTGTATAGTATAAAATTCCATCATACCCAACCATCCCAAATTCATTAGTCAAATAAAAACACAAGATATTAACAAATTATTTGCACAATAAGTACTTGGGATGATTATAACCATTTGAATTTATTTAGAGTCTCCATTGGTGTTTGTTGAATGCCTCCAGAGGTTGATAGGAAGAATACACCAAAATTTCTTCCACTCTTTTAGACCTTAGTCGCACCAAGCATGGTAAAACTATTGTCACTCAATTTTCACCCTTGGAGCTATAGTTCAAGCCTTATCCATATTGTGTGGAGAATGGGATTACCTATATTCCTATGGGTTTCCTATAATAGATTTAAACCTCTATATTAAAGGGTTATCTCCTTTGGTTTGTCTATTAAAACTCATCACGTACACTACTAACTCACTCAGATGAAAAGGGAGAGAAAGAAGACATAAAATAAATCATCCTAGTGAGGTAATACATCAATTTTAACCTAAGAATTACCAACCAATTAAAATTACACTTCAAGCATAAGCCAAAATTACACATACACTAATCTAAATTTGCTTATTACATGAGTATTTCTCATGGAGGTTTCTGAAGCAAACATAATTTCGGAGGAGTAAACACAAGGTCATGACATGACACTAGTGAAGAGAAAACTCATTAAAAATCATGAAAACTTCATTAGAACACTTTAAGATACATGTAAAAGACTTTAAAATTTGAATATGAATGAAATTAAGGACAATATTCTAAGGAATAAAATATCACTTAGGAAGATCAATTGAATTAACATGCACATTTAAATAACTCATGGAGAAGGTAAAATATATCATTATTTATTTCTATAAGGCTGGAAATGAGAATGGATTCACAATACTTAGGTGGAGGATACAAACTTAGCTAAAAGTGGAATAATATATAAAGAGAGAGAGAGGAGGGAGGGAGGGAGAGAGGGAGGGAGGGAGAGAGAGAGAGAGAGAGAGAGAGAGAGAGAGAGAGAGAGAGAGAGAGAGAGAGAGAGAGAGAGAGAGAGAGAGAGAGAGAGAGAGAGAGAGAGAGAGAGAGAGAGAAGATATACAAGTGTCATGTGAGTTTAAATAATAATATGAGTTATGATACTCCATAAATAGGTCTAGTATGACATGTTTATATCCTCTAAACATGATTTAACTCTCTAAGTCTCATGGGATTTAAAAAGCTTCTCTAATATCTTGACTAGATTCTTGGAACTTCTCTTCTTCTTGACATGTTGAAGGACAAGTGGCCTTTTGATGGTCAGATTTGTTGGTTGAATATTTTGTCAATCAATGTACTGATAAACAAAATAGGTTTGATTAGCTAAAGTAGGAAGATTAGTCATCCAAATGTGTAGGTTCACCACATTATAAGGGGACTGATCTCTCCTCTCATCAAGGGGAGGTTCCCTATATATATATATATGTGTATATATATAAATAGAAAATAATACTTAGGGGTAGGACAAACCATCCATCTCTCTTTTTTTAGAGATGATGCGTGTGGATAAAAGTAAAAACTCAAAGGAAATGATAGATAACACTCATCTTATTTCAAAATTACTATTCAGCCAACGACAAGAGCACTCCTGGTAGTAACAGCAAAATGTAACAAAGGATGTAGTAACCAACAAATCTAGATGTAGCACAAAGTCTCCACCTAAATTGATCAAGAGTAAGATATGAAGGAAAATGAAGGCACAAAGTCATCCCAAGGTCCTTTACACAAAAATGAAAAGAAAACACACTAAAGGAAATTATGTGGGCACAAAGTCTCTCCACACTTGACTCTTCAAGACACCTTCCTGACTACTTTCACTAATTTTGCTTGTTGAATTAAAGGAACAAAAAATATATCAAGGAAAAAGACATAAGAATAGTTTCCCTAACAATAAATATATCATAGCACAAAGTCTTAAAACTCAGTTGCTTTCTTATTCCAGTAACAAAATATGATTAGCAATCTGAGCTCAAAGTCTTAGTAATGCCTTACAATTTGGGTAGAGCTTCATTCCAATTGTCAAAAAAGAGATATCTATTTATAATAGAATAGAGTCCCTTATATATCCTCTTCAAGAAGGACTCAAGAATAGTAACACATCATGTTGCATTAAAAGTTGTTAATAAGGTAGGCTGGAACTTAGGGGCATCTACCCATTTGCTTTTCTCAATGTAAGGAAACAAGTCACACTATTAAAAGTTTACATCTTTCAATGTCCACCTGGTTATCTGATCCTTCTTCATCATTCCTCCTTTTCTAGTTATTTGAATCAAGTCCTAGATTCAATTCAATGCTTTGTTCCTTAGTCACTTTTTATTGGTCTTTAGCAATTGGTGCATGGCACATTCTTTGTTAAAAAAGTGAAGACATGTGGCAACTTCTGTATGACTCTAAGAAACATTTATTGATAGAGGCTTTGAAACTTATTAGAAACTCTAAATCATGGGTCTAGACACTTGTCACTCTCTATGGATTTATAATGAAAAAGGTGGTAGCTTCTGCTTGCTTCTTGATAATCCTACAGAGGATAACACATGGAAACTTCTGTTACTTTTTAGAAACACTATAGAACTATGCGTAACTTATTTGGATTCATGTAGACGATGCCACTTGGTGTTTTCCACTTAACTTACAAAGGACACGTGGTGGCTTTCATGGCTCTTAAAAGCAAAGTGAAATGAGACTCGAAAGATGACATATCCTTTGAGAGCCCTATAGAAGATGACACATGGCAGTCTCTATTATGCTTTAGCAGCCCTTGAAAACACTTGGGACTTATTTTAGATTCACGTGGATGATAGCACATGGTGGTCTCTATTGTGTTAAAAAAATGCTTAGGATGAGCTTAGAAACTTGTTCAAAACTTAGATGCAGACATGTTTCACTCTCCATGGAGTTATAAATGAATATGTGGTAGCTTTCACTCATCTTTAGAGAGTTAGGTGGATGATGACACATAACGCATTCCACTTTCTTCTATAGTTCACTGGGGGTCCACTATAGTCTTTATGAAAATAAGAAGCAGGAAGGAGAAATTATGGAGATTGACACTTGTCAACTTCTGCCAAATTTTCCAAGGGACACATGGTGCAGTCCAAATATATTTATTAGTCACATGGATGTAGACATTTGTCATGTTATACTTCATTTAGCCACTTGTCCTTAGGCCCACCATGGTATTTATTCAAAATAGTTAAACTAAGGGAAGAGACTGTGGCTATTGACACTTGGAGGCTCCCGATAAGATTTAGTAGGGATAGGTGGCATCTTCCATTGTGATTAAAAACAAAGTGCAATGGGGCTCAACAAATGACATGTGGTGGCTTCTACTTGACTCATTCTTTTTGGGGTGCTCCTTTGATCCATTTTGATTGAACTGACCGATTGAACCAACTTTGGTTCAACGGTTTAATGGTTCAATGTCTTTGTTTCAGCTATGTCTTGACCATTTGAAATAGTTTCTAAACCACATTGAACCTTTGCTTTGGAATAACTGATTGAACCAACTTTGGTTCAACAATTCATTCCTTCCTTGAAGCTTAGTCTTTTGGAAAGCTGATGAACTTACCAAAGCAGTTGAGTGTCCTACTGACATCACTAAATGGTTCAATCTAGCTGAAGTACTTAACTCTTTTAACCTTGTCAATGATATTGAACCTTGAACCCATTGAACCATGTTCCATCTTCACTTAGAAACTTGTTGATGAGCCCCTTTCTGGTTGAACTCATTTGAAGAAGCCATTGAAATAGTTGAACCTGCTAATTTCAAGCATGTTGAGTCCATAGATTTCTAGAAAATCTTGAAAAGTGAGGAACTTGAAAGCTCAGAAGAAATTTTGAAAAGGGAAGAGGCAAATTTGGTCTTGCAAGACCAAAATGGCTCATATGTTGTCCCAAAAAGAGTGTCATTTTTTTGGGGGACAACAGCTAACTCCTATTGGGGAACTTCCTTCAGATGAGAACTTAGAACAACTGAGGGGAGTAGAAACTAGAATCTCTAGTGCCTTGAAGTGTGCCATTGGGCTACAGAGTCATGCTACCTATAAATGGAAGGCATCAAAAATGAAAACAAACAAAACAAAATAGAATTAAAAACTATACAAATATACATATGTACAGATGAAATGATCTGATACTTCAAGAATTGAATTATTTCAGATGCTGCTTCTTGAGAGATAGTGAAAATAGTGTGCCATCTTGGTAAACCAGCAAGAAGACATTTTGTCCCTAGAAACAGTGATGGGTGAATGGAGCTCTCCACCATGAAACCAATTTTCTATGTCTTCCTCTTGGTCTTTTCTTCTTTTTCCTTTATGTCAGGACATGGTCTTCAAACTAAAAACCATAACTCCTTACTCTCCCTACGAAGGGTTCCTTTGCCTAATTTTGATTTACAGCAGCATGGTCCACCATCATGACTTGTTGTTCTACTAGTCTAGTCTAGCACATGCTTTGATTGTCAGCATCAGACCCCTGACAAACCATCATCTCAACATCTCCTTTGATATGAAGGAGTTTGACCTCTTCACCCTGAGCAGTGTTCAATCTAAGCAACAGAGATCTATATCTAGCTGTGAAAGAAAGGCTACCATCAGATTCCAAGATCCAAGCATCATCAAAAGCTAATCTTCTATCAGATCTCTCTTCATTAGAGATGGAAGATCTTTCTTGATTTGTATTATGCCTTACTAATTCTTTTGATGCCTTGTTTGAATTAAATCTTGGATTGCTAGCTATAGGACTTTCATCAGCTGAGATAGGAGCATCATCCATGGTCAAGAAATAATTACCCCTGCCTAAAGGCTTAAATAGAATTTGACTTGTAGGGGCCGACATTTGGGTGACCACAATTTTTGCCTCAGATAGGTCCACACTTGGTTCTCCATCAATGTCTAATTGATCAAGATTGACTTGTAGGGCTTCAAACTCAGTCATTTGATTTTTGGATTCCTTGACATGATCGATCATGGAAAATGACTGAGATGGATTTGGAAGAGAGGATGGGATTTCATCCTTTTGATTTTTGGGAAGGGAAGGATTGATCTGTGAAGTTAAAGTAGACAGTGCAGAGATGTTCGATGTACTTACTTCTTTGGTAATCACTGGGTCCTTTGATTGAAAAGGAAGAGGGGTTTTCTACTCAGTAATTGAAATTTCTAGTTGGGGTCACTCCTATATCTTCTCTTTATCATCCTATTGGGTTGATTGATTCTAGGATTTGGTGAATACTGCATATGATCCTTTGACTCCTTCACCTTCACTTCTAGGTTCATCTTGGTAATTCAATAAACCAATGTGGGAGTCGCTAGCTATTTCTTCTAGATCCTCCCTGAAGAGATCAATGCCATTTTCTTGCTCTAACTCAGGTTGGAAATAGGAAACATGCTCTATTTCTAGATATCCAACTACCAAGTTTGTTGGAGGTGCTTTAAGGACAAGGTTCCTATGTGGGGGAGGAAGATGATTTTGTTGCCCTTGACTTCTGGCAGCATTTCCTCGATATGGCTGATTAGGGAATGTCCTCTTTGGTATATCTTTATATAGAGGAACAGAAGACATACTTTGTGCCATTGGCCTTTTTAAAGCTATCAATTCATTTGCCAACTTTTGAACCATTAGATAAGTGGTGCCTATAGATGAATATTCAAAAGATGAAGAGGGTTTGCTTCTATTTAGATCTCTCCTTATCTTTCCTACTAAGATAAGGTCATCTTCTACCTCAGTGGCCAAAACTTGAGTTGTAGTGAGATATATTTGACTAGCATGTCTCAGTAGAAAACTCACTTTAGGTAGTTATGAATTGATGAAGAAGCATTTAAGGTTCTAATGTGTCGGCTAAGTGACCATGGGAATCTTGTTCCTTAGCTTGTCAAACCTGGCAATAAAATCCCTCATAGGCTCATGAGGCTCTTTCTTCATCTGAGTGAGCTAGGCCATCAAGGCATGTGCATATTCTGTAGGTTTTAACCTTGCTTCAAACTTGGCTTTAAGTGTATCCCAATCAGTCACTGATCTAGCTTGCAGATGGTAGAACCAATCTATAGTAGCACCTTGTAGTGTCTCCACAAAAAGCCTGACTGCCACATCTTCAAATTCCACCCCTATAACACCACAGGCTATGCTGAAGGCTGCAATGTGTTTATCAGGGTAAACTATTCCATCACCAAAAAATTTGGGGAAATTCTTTCTTGAACTATGTGGGAGTTCATGTAGAGGTGGAGTCAAATTGAGTGGGCCAAAAGAGTTACCCCATGGGCCTCAAACTGCCATGATTTAATTAATAAAAATAGAGATAACAAATCTAGATGGAGTAGCTAGATTATAAAACCAGAAAAAATGGAAAAATACTGGCTCAGCTTTAGCTTGAGGCTTGAGGCTTCAAACTGTGCACTCTTTCCTAGTATCTCTAGTTTTGTAGACCAGATAAAATAATGGAGGTGGAGGAAGATGGCAATGATATAATGAATAATGGGTAAGATATGAAATGGAGTCACTAAAGTCTATAATGGATAAGGGTTATAATGATAATAGGTTATATAGGTGATGTTTCAATCTAAAAATTAAGGTTCCAAATTGCACAAAATTATGTATATCCTTAGTAGAGTTGCCAAAATCTATTGCATGAGGCTAGGAGGAAAATAATAACAATGGGAAAACACTGGAGCAGTTCTCTCTTCCACAGTGGAGTATAATGGATAGGTTATAACAATAATGGATAAGACAAGTAAAAGAGTTGCCAAAATCTATAATGGATAAGGGTTATAATGATAATGGGTAAAACACAGGTGATGTTTCAATCTAAAACTTGAGGTTCCAAACTACATAGAATTATGTATATCCCTAATGGAGTCACCAAAAACTGTTGGTTGAATATTTTGTCAATCAGCATACTTATAAACAAAATAGGTCTAATCAGCCAAAGTAGGAAGATTAGTCATCCAAATGTGTAGGTTCACCACATCAGAAGGGGACTGATCTCTCCTCTCATCAAGGGGAGGTTCCCTATAGATAAGTTATATATATATATATAAACAAAAAATAATACTCAGGGGTAAGACAAACCATCCATCTCTCCTTTTTTAGAGATGATGTGTGCGGATCAAAGGAAAAACTCAAAGGAAATGATAGACAACACTCCTGTTCTTTCAAAAGTACTATTCAACCAACCACAAAAGTACTCCTGGTAGTAACAACAAAATGTAATAAAGGATGTAGTAACCAACAAATTGAGATGTAGCACAAAGTCTCCACCTGAATTGATCAAGAGTAAGATACGAAAGACAATGAGGGTATAAAGTCATCCCAAGGTCCTTTAAACAAAAATGAAAATAAAATACACTAAAGGTAATTATGGAGGCACAAAGTCTTTCCACACTTGACTCTTCAGGACACCTTCCTGACTAGTTTCACTAATTCTACTTGTTGAATTAAAGGAATAGAAAATATATCAAGGAAAAAGACATAAGAACAGTTTCCCCAACAACAAAGATATCACAACACAAAGTTTGAAAAGTCACTTGCTTTCTTATTCTATTAAAAAAATATGATCAGCAATCTGAGCTCAAAGTCTCAGTAGTGCCTTACAATTTGGGTAGAGTTTTGTTCCAATTGTCAAAAAAGAGATATCTATTTACAATAGAATAGAGTCCCTTATATAGCATCTTCAAGAAGGACTCAGGAATAGTAACACATCATGTTACATTGAAATCTATTAAGAAGGTAGGTTGGAACTTAGGGGCATCTACCCATTTGCTTTTCTCAATGCAGAGAAACAAGTCACGCTATTGAAAGTTTACATCTTTCAATGTCCACCTGGCTATCTGATCCTTCTTCATCATTCCTCCTTTTCTAATTATTTGAATCAGGTCCTAGATTCAATTTAATGCTCTGTTCCTTAGTCACTTTATACTAGTCTTTAGCAATTGACATGTTGCACATTCCACTGCTAAATAGATGAAGACGTGTGGCAACTTCCATGGGACTCTGAGAAACATTTATTGATAGAGGCTTTGAAACTTATTAGAAACTCTGAATCATAGGTGCAGACACTTGTCGGTCTCTATTGATTTATAATGGAAAAGGTGGCAAATTCTTCTTGCTTCTTGAGAATCCTATAGAGGATAACATGTGTCAACTTTTGTTACTTTTTAGAAACACTATAGAACTATGCATAACTCATTTGGATTCATGCAGATGATGCACTTGGCATGTTCTGATTAACTTACAAAGGACACATGGCAGCTTTCGTGGCTCTTAGAAGTAAAGTGAAATGAGACTTAAAAGATGACATATCCTTTGAGATCCCTATGGAAGATGACACATGGTAGTCTCTACTACACTTTAGTAGCCTTTGAAAACAATCAGGAGTTATTTTAGATTCATGCAAATGATAACACATGGTGGTCTCCGATGTGCTCAAAAAATGCTTAGGATGAGCTTAGAAACTTGTTCAAAACTTAGACACAACCACGTGTCGCTCTCCACAGAGTTATAAATGAATAGGTGGTAGATTTTGCTCATCTTTGGAGAGTCAGGTGGATGATGACACATGGTGTATTCCACTTTCTTCTGTAGTTCACTAGGGGTCTACCACAGTCTTTATGAAAACAAGAAGCAGGAGGGAGAAATTGCAGAGATTGACACTTGTTGGCTTCTATTGAATTTTGCAAGGGACACATGGCATGGTCTAAATATATTTGTTAGTCATGCAGATGTATACATTTGGTGTGTTCCACTTCATTTAGTCACTCGTCCCCAGGCCCACCATGGTCTTTATTCAAAATAGTGAAGCTACGGGAAGAGACTACATATATTAACACTTGGAGTCTCCCGACAAGCTTCAGCAAGGATAGGTGGCATCTTCCATTGTGATTAGAAACAAAATGCAATGGGGCTCGATAGATGACATGTGGCAGATTTTGCTTGACTCATTCTTTTTTGGGTGCTCCTTTGAACCATTTTGATTAAACCAACCGATTAAACCAACTTTGGTTCAATGGTTCAATGGTTCAATGTCTTTGTTTCAGCTAAGTCTTGACCATTTGAAATAGTTTTTAAACCATGTTAAACCTTTGCTTTGAAATAACTGATTGAACCAACTTTGGTTCAAAAATTCATTCCTTCCTTGAAGCTTAGTCTTTTGGAAAGCCGATGAACTTACCAAAGCAATTGAGTGTCCTACTGATGTCACTAAATGGTTCAGTCTAGTTGAAGTGCTTATTTCCTTTAACCCTATCAATGATGTTGAACCTTGAACCCATTGAACCGTGTTTAATCTTCACTTAGAAACTTGTCGATGAGCCCCATTTTTGGTTGAACTCATCTGAAGAAGCCATTGAAATAGTTGAACCTGATAATTTCAAGCATGTTGAGTCTGTAGATTTCTGGAAAATCTTGAAAAGTGAGGAACTTGGAAGTTCAGAAGAAATTTTGAAAAGGGAAGAGGCAAATTTGGTCTTGTAAGACCAAAATGGCTCATACATTGTCCCAAAAAGAGTGACATTTTTTGGGGGACAATAAGATTAATTTCTCTTAATTATTTATTTAATATTGACACCTCTCATCTAACTACATAGGGTTATATTTGACACATCAACTCTTTATCTTGTAAGGTATCTAGAGGACTCTTCATCTCCTTAGGCCTATTTTTCACACAAGTGTCAAAACTTGGTTTCTTATTCCTTATCTCATCCAAACTTCATGGATGATCTATTTACATCATATTGGATGTAAAAAAATTCATTTTAAGGCTTCAAACTATCCCCAAACATTCATTCTTTACCAAAAGTACCAAATAGGCCTTCTTGCTTGTAATCCTAAAATGATACAAACCTCCTTTTTTGGATAAAATAAAAGGTGTTGATAATATGAGGTAATATTCTAGTACCCTCTATGGATTTATGTCTCTAGGTTCAATTTCAATCTTATAGAGTGAGTGGAGATATCTTTTTTTCCTTTCTCTCTTCTAACTATGCCTCAATAAGGCCTCCCTACCAAGAGAGTGAAAAATGGTTCCAAAGGATCCACACACATGAAATTCCCCATAAAAATATGTGATTCACTTATAAAAACATCTTCCCCTACCTCCATGCCAAATTTGAAGTTCTGACTCATTGTACAGACCTATAAAATAGTAAAAAATAGTCTTCTATCCCTAATCCATATAATATTTTATCAACCAATTGTATAAGGTGATTCTCATAGGATTTTTTAAGGTTTTTTAGGTGGTTTTTAAGTTTATCTATTTCATATGGAGGCATGAAAATGTATTTATCTCTCACCTAGTCTTTATATCCCTCCTACATAGCCTAAACATTCTTCAAATTTTTAAGGATGGTTCATAAAGTTCAAGGAATGAAACTAATAACCATTTACACAAAATGGAAGTTTAATAGGGTATTTAACTTACCATATAATCTTAGGGTCCCATGAATCATGTGTGATTTGTATCAATCAAAATAAGATGACCTTTCAGGTTCAAATAAGGCATTCTGTGAGTTTTGAGAGAAAACTTGGTTAGTGAGAAGCATCTTAAAGTTTATGTGAGCTCAAATTACCCTCATGTGTTTTATTAAATTTCACATGACCTATGAAAATTTCTATCTTATCATAGTCCTTCATTAATTATATGCTACATCTCAATGTCCAAACCTAGGGTTCTTAAACCAAACTATCCAAGAGACCCTAGCTACTTGTGTTTTGTTATTTACCTAATTTTCAAGTGTTTGTGTTATTAATATGGTGTTTTCATATATCTCTCAACATACCTTCAATTTATTCAATTTCATCCCATCTCATTCCACTTGATTGGCCATCTCTCAAGGCCTGATTATTTAGACAAAGTCTATGTATATAGTTTGGACTATATTTGACTAAGTTTATAGTTGAGTCTAAGCTTATCATTAAATGTATATGTAGGTTTACATTCATATTTATAATATCTCAAAATTTCATCTCAAATCCAACTCACCTTATTTCACTACTTTCTAGGGCTGACTAACCATACAAGCTCTATAGGTACCCAATATTGTGTAGGGTTTGAATAGGGTATATCCTAACCATGCTACACTTCATGATGGGTTTAGGGGATCTAAAGATAGAATTTAATTTATTTGAGATAATATTAAAACACTCATCTTATTTATAATTTATCTTAAAATTCAATAACTTCAAACAAACAACTTCTCTTTTCAAATCATAACTATGTTGGATTGTGTGTAGGTGACTAGACTTATTAGAGGCTGAAATAGGGTCAATTGTGCTTATTTCATTATTTATTGAATTTGATGTTCTAAGGGACTATACCATAACTTCCCATTCATCTACAACATTTTAATCTTCTCCCATCACCTTACTCTCCTCAAGAATAAGCAACCACTTCTTAAGACTAAGTAGGTAGAACTATGTTTGTTTCTTGACCTATGACCCTTGTTGGCCAATTAATCTTCTTAGAATAATTTTTAACTCAATGTTTTGATAACTTTAATGTCTTTTCTAACCTTTAAATCTCACAATAACCACTATCTCAAGTCCTATAAATACCTTAGTTACTCAGATAGACGTTAGAGTGATTGTACACACTTTGAGACTATGATTTATTTTCTTTATCTTTATGTTTTATGAGTCTTAATTAATCATTGAAACCCTCAAGACCTTGATGTGCTCTTTGATAACTAATACCTCCCTTGACTATTTGAAACCTTGTGCTCTCAATATTGCCATCCATTATTTCAAAGCCCATTTCAACCATGAATGGTTGTAGGTGTCATTTAAATGGAATTTTACTATGTTTCACTTCTTAGGTACTAAAACTTTATCCAAACCTTTTAAAATTATTTTTACTATTTTTATTGATGTCCTAAGACAAATTTAGTTTCTTGAAAATCCAAGCTCACAAACATTCACTATATGAGATCAGTTTCTCTAAATTGGTTGTATGTGAATAATTAGAAGGCCTAAGTGTGTATGTAGGCTTCATAGGTCTTTTTCCAAACTTCAAAACCAATCCAAAGACTCTATTTTCATGTTATTGTTTCCATATCAAAACCATTATCAATTCCTTATATCCATCTCTCTTTGCCAACATCATTGTTAAGGCATATTTCAACTAGTTGTCTATAAATGACTATGTAAGAGAGTCTGAGCATATCTTTTGAGTTTTTGGACTATATTATTATACCATGATATATAAAAGTTAATGATATTCATAGGCATAGGTATATTCTTACTTTATTTCAAACTCATTGGTATCTTTAGCTATCTTCAAACCTTTGTTATTTTGAATGTCATATAGTCAGAGTATTATAGGTTTGCTAGCTTGTTTGTAACTTTTATTGTCATTTAGATGATTCAAATATAATCCATTAGTCCATGTAATCAATTTTAAAACCTAAAAGTGTTTACATGTCTAGGAAAAATCAATTGATACTAACAACATAAATCTCTTAGAAAGTGATAGACCTATAGGCTTGGAGAAGATATTCTACAAACTTGTTTGTTTGGAGTCTTAAAAAGTGGAACATGGATATTAGACTCTAATAACATTATTTTTATTGAATTAACATATCAAAGATCAAGTCACAACATTAAACTCTCTAAAAAACATATTCAAACTCATCAAAATAATTGAATTACAAACACAGAGAACACACATTCCATAGATGTGAATGGGGATATGTGACCATGAGACTTATTCAAAATGCTCAATTGATTAGGAATCCATGAATTAAATTTGGTGCGAGTTTAAGGTCATTTAAGAGTCACTTAGATTCATCCAACCGCCCTAAAAGTATAGAAACATATAAAAACTATTAGTCACTTCAAACTATTCACATGAGAGACTTTTCATGCCAAAATGACATCTAAGCGTGCCACCATGATAAATAAATGTGGGTGAGGCATATACTAATATTTGATAATCTAATACAACTATTTTTTTGCTTTTAATAATTCACATTTTTTGAAGTTCCTCTAATCTCAGCCTATAGGGTTTTTAGCTCTCAAAAAGTAGTTTGGGATCTTCACAATTATTCATAAAGATAATATCACCAATATAATTACAAATTAAAAAAATTATAATTCCATAGGAATCCCAAAATATTTCCAAAATATCATCCCCTAACTCTACCTATACGGCTTGCATCATTGGATTGAAATTGGCCTGTAGTAGCTTATGAATCAAGTGATGGGAGAGAGAAGAATGTTTATACAACTGTGAGGGTTCAAGAATCTTTCTAATCTTGTTCCTAACTCATAGGAGATTAAATAACACTCTATTACTCTTTTTCACTTACACATGAGTTTCACAAGTCTGTACAACTCCTCTAACTTCTGAAAGTGGCATTAAAAATCAAGAATCTATCTTTATTATTATTACTCTAACAAGTGTGATATTTAATCAACTCATCCAAACTCTTTGGAAGGGTTATTTTATATATTTTTAAGTTATGTTAATTTTACAAACATAAATATTAGCCAAATCACCTTTTTCACTCATTTTAACCACTTTAAAGTTAATAAATAGACCTTGAAGTTTCCAAGACTTCATGAAATGTTTTTATAAGATGTTTAGGATATAAACTGACATTAATTAATTTCTAATCACTTATGACACAAATTTAAAATGACTTATTTCCTCATGACATGTTTAGACCACAATATGATAAAAATATGACTTTACCTTAACTTCTCCAAATTAGCCTTAAACAATGCTAACAAGGTAAATCAAGACATATATGGACCATATAATCATGACATAAACACATGACAAGACCATGACATGTTTGAATTTGGAAGGGGTGGAAAAACTTGACTTGGGGTCAAATTTGGTCAACAATACCCTCACCTCTAGGCCTAGCACACACCATTCTTATTCTTGGTTAATAGGATAATATGTTTGTGTTAGTGGACTCATTAATTCCTAGAGTGAGAACCTCAACTCTGATACCACAACATAACAACCCCACTAGGTTTTACTATAATATGGTAATAACTAAAAATAAACATTTATAAAAATTTAATAAATAGATTCTATCATGATGAATCCAATAATATAGTGATCTTTAATTAAATAAATTAATATTTAAGCTAACCATAAATAAGGTCTATATAAAGTATATTTATCTAATGATCATAAGATCAAGATCAAGTACAATGTTATTATAAAATGAATATTGAATTTATTTTATAAAATTATATTTATAAATTCAACCATAGCTATTATCATGTTATAGCCAACTATTATAAAGATAAAATATATAAAAAATTATAGTTTCAAGATAAAACACCTCTTAATAATAATAGACAATGATATAATGTTCCATGGAGAATGTGAGTATCATTAAACTTGAATCATCAATAAGTTACTATGAGTGTAATTACTAGTGAAGTATTACTGAGGGGAGGGAGAGAATCGTTTGAGTGCTTTTCCACACCAACAATGGACCATTGATCCCCATATAATATTCCAATAAGGGCATGAATCTCCCTTCATGGATGGGTAGATAATGATTGTGCGAGAATCAAGAGTGATAATAAAAACTCATGTCCTGTAATATAACTATTACATGCACCATGTCATACAAAAATCCATTCTAACATGATATCATAAAAAATACGTAAACTAAATCAAATATATGAAATGATAATATTTAACCATAAACACTACTTTGGCTAAAGTTTCCTTATAGTTATTTGATCTCTAGGATCAGACCATTTCATACACCCCACTCAATTAGATTAAACCATCTTTGTGTATTAGTGACACTAATTAAGTGGAATCTAGTAGATAATTCTTCCTTTTAAAATATGTTGGTTTTAATATTATTAAATATATAAAACCAATCTGGTATTAGTGACCCTAAATAAGTAAGTGGAATCTATCTCACTTACTTATTTAGGGTCACTACTACCAGATTGGTTTTATATATTTAATAATATTAAAACCAACATATTTTAAAGGGAATAATTATCTACCAGAAGCTACACCATGTGCTAATACAATAAATTTCATAAAGATGTATTTAATTTGTCAAATGCAATTTAATAGTTCAAAACATCTAATTAATTTTTAGCACAATAAAATCAATTTTATAACTAAATTTTAAACAATCATCAATAAAATCAAACCATCCATGTAGAATATATATCAAAGACATCAAGTCAACAAAATATTAATACGTAACTCCAACTTTATGTTATTCATCCATATAACATCATTTACCATCTTATTACTTTATTTTATCTACCAAAAATACATAAATGAGCTATTCAAATATTAACAATCCTTAATATCATTTGTATTAATCTCAAATGCCACATAAGTAGAAGTTCCTTCAAACCAGTACACACAATTAAACTTAGTATTTATAATTCAATTAAAAAATACACCCATATTTCTTTGTCATATCTTATAATGTATTTATTCATCCAACAACTTATGCATGCTTATATACAATATACTCTAGATAAACTAGTATTCTATCCATGATTTTAGAGTATCACATATAATATAGATATACATTTAAACTTTTCACTTTATTAAATTTCCTTTTTCATTACTCAGCATAGACTAACTTTAGTTTTTATATATGAGTTCTATCTTTAAAATTCTAATATTTATTTCATATGTTTATATGGTATCTCGTATAAGAATATAAAATTCTATCGAAGATTTAAAAGTATCACATATAAATTTATGCTTATTTGAATACTCAGTCATATAAATAATTTCAATTATTTTCTATTTATTAAACTAATACTGAACTCTATTTAGATGATTTTATGTAATTTTTAAACAACTCGCAGGCAAACTATGTGCCCAATAACTTAGTCATTAGATAAAATTAACCACATATATGTAAAATAAAATTTCATAATATGGAAGGATCTATTCATTCACATAACAACATATTGCTATATGTTTTACCACAATATTAAATAAGAGTATAAATTTAAAGTTAATATGTATACTTAAGAGTAGTATATACACTATAATTATACCCTTTTCATAACCATATTAAATGTAATTTCATATTATAACTATAGTAACTATTCAGGCTATAATCATTTAGCATTTGATTTCCTCATGGTTCTATAAAATATAGAAAAAACATATATGTAAATATAATAACTACAACTTATCTAACAAATACCTAGGTTTAGTATGTAAATGAATAGGTATAAGCATATCACTAGCTTATTCTCCACTTAGATTTTCTAAATAGTTTGAACACTTTACAAAACAATTGTATATGTTTTTAAAACAACCATAAAATTGTACATAGTGTGTGTCTATATATGTATGTATATATATATATATATATATATATATATATATATATATATGTATGTATATATATATATGTGTGTATATATGTATATATATATATGTATATATGTATATATATATGTATATATATATATATATATATATATATATGTATGTATGTATGTATGTATAGACAAACACACACTATGTATATATATGCATGTCATAGGTCATCGAAAACATGTTCTTGACCTATTTTATACATGTGTATATATGCATTTTATGGTCAATTCTATGCACAACTTGGTAATTTAATCAAACTAGACATTATGTTATGTTCCTAGATCGACCACATACACATTCATGCCCTAACCTAAGTTTAATGAACTTCACTAAGTTTATTCATGAAAATAAGCCAATGTATTTATGGGAAAAATAAATATTTGATATTGGATTAAAAGGACTGAGTTTAATCTTGGATACCCATTGTGACCTAATTGGGATTTTTATCAAATCAAGTCATGAGTTATATATAATATGACCTAAAAAATATTTGGTATAATTTAAGAATGATTAATAATATGATTTTTTAAAGGATTTTCTTAACTAAAGACCATAATTAAATTTAATCTCAGTTTTTAAATCAATAACTTATAAATTTACCCAATATATCCTTGGTAGGGTTTCAATTTCTAAAACTTGATTGGTGATATTTACCTAGTTCATTTAAATTTATTCATTCTTCTAGTCTTATATACTACACATAGATTTATATAATTTCTCATTTCTTACTTAATACACAAAATTATTGATCCAAAATTTACATTTACAAGAAATCAAAATTATATTTACAAATGACTCAAAATTATATTTGCAAATAACCCAGTATGTATAGACATTTTGACTAGGGTTTCAGAGTCCTATATCTATATCCATGGATGGATGAGCTATCCCTAGTGCCAAGTATATAACCTTGTTTTTAAAAACTTAAAAAACAATAAAGAAAAACCTATAAGCCTTAATAATTTACTAGAATTCATTGATTTAACTCATACAAAACAAATATGAATTCAATCAATAGACCTAGCTATCAAATGAAAGTGTAACTCTTCCAAACTGGTAATGCCTTCTCCAATCTAGATCGAACCATTTGAATTACTATTTATCTTTATTATGTAACTCTAGGGATAAATTTTCCCCTCTTTTATCTATCTACATGCTTAATTCATGCTAAAAAAATTTCCAACTTCTCTGCTTAAAATCACTATGCCCATAATGAGCTTGGTGAGGAAGTCTTGCATGAAAAACTAACTCACATAATACTAGTTAAGAACATTTTACCATGCAAAATATAAATTAAGTTTTTTTTTATCAAGGTGGACTAATTAGCTTCAATTACTTAACCCTAATTCAAGAATTTTCCACAACGACAATCCTATTAAACATTATAATTACAAATAATATTGACTTCCCAATAACCATTTAAACATTATGCCCATTAACAATAATAATTATTTAAATATTATAACATTTTCTAAACACTATGATCATGAGTAATCACATTATAACCATGCATTGATACTTATTCAAGTTAACAATCAGCTAACACAAAATAATTAAGACCCTATCTATATAGAAATGTATATTTTATACAAGACATCACTTCTCAAGACAACATATTATGCTTTGTATCACAATAGGGACAGTCAAAAATTTAAAAGTATGAGTTTAAGAATAATCACATGAAATAAGATAAGAAATATATTAATATAAGAATTCTAATCTTATAATCACAAACATTCAACCATATTAAAATTTAACAATCATAATGGTGTGTGTGGCCTTTTAGTTTCCATCCTATCATCCCATAATGACTCTATCTATTCCACCATCTCTAAATTATGATCTCCCTTTGTCATAGTCTAAGTGACATATCTATCTTACATCCACCTCAAAATAATAAAGGTAGTTAGTGTGAATCAATATAGAATCCATAACATACTTCTCTAATGAACTAAATAAACATGATCATCATGTACATAACATACAAGTACAACTTACTCCAAAAGGTAATGATCGTGTAAATAAGTAACATATATCTATCCATACATCAATATATAAAATACAACTCACCCAAAAGAGTAATTATCCAAACAATAACCATAAAATTCATTATTTAATAGGTTATTAGGTCTAGAGAGGAATAAAGATGTAATAAGACTTAAACTTATAACAACATGGAAATATTGTAAATGTTTGTAACTTCAAATACATAGAAATTTTGTAATCATTAAAGGATTCAAAGAATTATAAAAAAATTAATCATCCAAAACTATGAATGACGTCAGAGCGATGCATGTCACAACTTCATGGAATCTTCAATACATGCCCAATTAGAAGAAATTAATGGTATTTAGATTTTATTATTATTATCCAAAATATACATGTTATTACATATAAATATTAGTCTTTTTAGCTCATAAATAATAACATCATATCATATTAAAATTCATGAAAACTAAGGTTTGAAATGACTTAAAATAATAATTTAAGCTTTGATTTTTACAATTTGAATTTGGGCAATGTTGGATTTTCTATAAATAGTAATATATTATGAATGTATGATATCCTAGTAATATATATTTACGATCATGTCTCCTCAAATAGAGGTTTTAAAATAGTTGGTACCTATTTAAAAAATTCAAAATGGTGTGTGTGTGTGTTAGAGAGCAAAAATTCCATTATGATCCCACTATTGATTCAACACCTATATTCCATTATCCAATCAGATCATTTATCTAATGCATATATATGTATACACTCCTTGGAATCACTCATTTTCAAATAGATTATGAAGACACCTTATTTAGATGTTTTGAATAAGCAAAACCAATGGATAGTGAAGATAAAAAAATAATTAGTAAAACTTAGATTATGCATGAAATTATAACAAATAAGCTATTCATAATAGATATGAGTTAAGGATCAAACATTCAAAATTGTGCATCTTGTCATTCTACATTGAGATAAGATGATAAAATTAAAAAAAAATCAAAATAAAAAGAGAAATATAAATAATGTGTCCAATGGTGAAAACCATTCTGGTAATGTTTTGGACAAGAAACATGATGAAAAACAAATTTCTGGGATCATAAGTAAATAATTTATTGTCTAGAAGTACCTTAACACTTGGGGGCATTCTTGTATGCATTGAAATAAATTTTAATCCTATTATATTGAAAATTTTACCTTGTCCTAAACCCTCTTTTTAATCATCCTAACCTCATCCAATTTTTCCTTCACATCTTGATATTAATAAGAAACTAGAAGTTGTTCTAATCCCTATTTTTAGAAAATATCTTATTCATATCCTAATATCCATTCACACCCAGGTTCATTGTTATAAGGAATAATTTACATCCTTTTATCCATTTTTCTTAAGTGGTTTCTGTTCAATTGTTCATGTTTGACCACCCTCTTGTTCATGTCTCCTATTCATATTGAGAAATTACACCCATAATTACCTTTCCCTTTGATAGGTGTTTCGAGATTTCTCATTTTGTGTACATTCTCTGGTCAAACACCCTTGTTCATATCCCATTTAATAAAATACCTAAATATTTCACATATTCTAAAATACCTAAAATTTTTAAATATCCCAAAAATACTAAACATATAAAATTACAAAAAACCCTAAATAATGGTGTTTTCCCCCATAAAGTACTCATCTCTAATATGTCATAATTGATTAATTATCATGTTGTTGTTTAGCTTGGACCTTTAGTTTCTAGTATTTATGTGGCACATCTTGATGTATTTCATTAGTGATTTTCATCTCCTCATAAATATGATATTTCTAAAAAGTGGGACCAACTTTCCATGTTCTTACTATTTTACAAGTTAATTTCAAACTCTCACAATTTTATGAGCTTAACCATTCAATATCAAATTGTTAATGTTCTTGTGTCTAATCATATCTATCA